>JANAVB010033011.1:11759492-11925133 GCA_029216955.1 Iris pallida | reverse complement strand
TATATATATATATATTATATATATATATATATATATATATAATATATATATCTATATATATATATGTGTGTGTGTGTGTGTGTGTGTGTTGTGTATACTGTTCATATGATATATATATATATATATATATATATATATATATATTATATATATATATATATATATATATATATACGAGATACGAAGGCCACCAGTACAACGCAGACCAGCTCATTTGGGAGACTATCTGGCAATGCCCATGCGTGCATCCCTTTGCAAGCACAACCCTGGCACTCTGTCCTATTCCCGGCCTAGCTGTTTTACTTCCGGTTTTCTTCTTTTTGTTAGTATACGTGTATAGGCTTCGGTATTTTGCGCCTATTGGTATACTTGTACAGTTTCGTCTTTCATAGCCTTCTTCTATAAAATGAGTAGTGTTTCCATAATATATATATATATATATATATATATATATATATATATATATTAAAAAAAAAAAAATATATATATATATATATATATATATATGTGTGTGTGTGTGTGTGTGTGTGTGTGTGTACTTCTATGTATATATATATAAATTTATGTTGTATTTTAATATATGAAAATTTACATGTTATTTTATTTTCAATAAATATTATTGTTATGTATATTTTACTGCATTAAAATATTATTAAAATATTTTAATATGCACATATATCTATATATTTAATTTCGTATTTTTATGTATTCTGTTAATTATGGCCATTTGAGTCCAGACCTAGCATTTATTTTGTGGACTTAAATGAGTCTAAATACATTTGTGAGACTCATCTCAGAGTATCGGTATTTATATACAGATGCGTATTTTGCAGCGTATTGCGTATTTTCTTGGTTTCCGGAACACTTTAAATTTTCCCAAGACTATAGATTTTCTCCTTGATCGGCATACCGCCGGTATACCGGTGTATACCGACGGCATACTGCCCGGACATATTTTCTACACTTTAGATATTTTTGGTTTATGATATTTTCGTGGATAGTATTTCGGATATTTTCATGAATAGTATTTAGATATTTTTCATGAATAGTGTTTAGATATTTTCGTGAATAGTGTTTAGATATTTTCGTGAATAGTGTAGATGTACCCTATTATCCAATGGATAATTGGTTTTGTTTGAGTGGCCATGATTGACCTAGACTTTGACATGGATCATGATCCAACGGCTAAGATTAATTCCCCCTTATATATATGCCATTTCACTTTCTCTCTTCTCTCTCTTTTCATTCTCTTCACTCTCTCTTCATTTCTTCTTCCCTTCTCTTCCCTTGGAGCTTGCCAAGAGCTTGGCCTTGAGGTCTAGAGTGTGATTTCGTACCCCTCTTGGTAGTGGAGTAGAAGATTAGGCTTGGAGCTTAACCTAGGCAAGTACATCTTGCCAAATTCATGAACAATATTATTTTTATTGTCATTTTTGTTTTTCTTGGTATTAAAATGCTTAGAATTGTTCTAAACTCATTTTGTTAAGAATGTTTTCCTTGTGATTCTCATCTATATGTATGTTTCTAAATTTGGTTCGAACTAGGTTTTGATTTTCTGTTAAAATCTAATATTGACTTAGTAGAAAACTTGGTATCAAGAGTGATACTGGTGTTACCATCATGGATCTTGGTCACATATGCATATATGAGGCCCTCACCAAGCTTGTATACATAGATTTTGAGTTTGGTGGAAATCGAACTCGTTTCGGTTCCCGAGAACTTTTGTTTGGAGTATTTTGAGGTATTGATCTATCAAATCTTTGAATTTGTGAAAACTAATACTCCCATGTTGTAGGGAATTAAATTTCATGCGATTTTGACTTTTGAAAATCTGAATTTCGATTTAAAACAAAATTTTTATGGCCGAAACAAGTTTTGAGTTTTCAAGAATCAACTTTCTGTGACGGTTCGGAAAATCTGTCGGAAATTCGCGGAAATCCGTCGGAAAATCCGAACTTGCACCACAAAACTTGCTGTGACACTTCGAAAAATCCGTCGGTAATCCGCAGTAATCCGCCGGATAATCCGGTTAGGCTGTTTTTGTCTGTTTCTGCCCGTTTCTGCCCGTTTTTGTCCCTTTTTGATATTTTCTTCGATTGTAATGAATTCTTAACATGGTAAGATGATCTTGCATAGTTAGAGAATGATTGTACACCCTATATACACTTGACACTAGCACATGTTTAATTATTTTTTATATGAAATGTACTTAGCTTTAATTATTCTTTTCCACATGCCATGATATGTCTTTTGATAGATTCTATTTTACAAGCTATGATAATTGTTGCCATGCCTTCTTTGCTTACTAGATAGTGGCCCATCGTGGCGCACTCATGATACATGTCCTTTTTGCTTACAAGATAGTGGCCTGTCATGGCGCACTCTTGATTCTAGTACATGTCTAGCTCCTTGACAGTGGCTCGTCGTAGCACACTCTTGTCTTGATATTGTCATGTCTTGTTGTGGCTTGTTGTAATGCACAATCTTGCTTGTCTTGTCCAGTCATGCACGTCTCATGTCTAGGATGGATTCTGCGGAATACCACACCCAGAATCCAACAAAAAAAAATGTTAAGGACTAAACAACTCGCTTGATTACCTAGATCATTGGAGACTTTCCCGGTTACCTGTTGCCCCTTTGGTCTTTGTCTTATATATATATATGGGATTTGGAGCTATCTGTCATGATGAGCACTCTTCCAGCACACCGTCGAGTGGGGCACCTCCTTAGGACACATGTATCTTACTGTAGTGTGTCTGCTATACTTCTTTTCTTTTTGGCTTGGATCATTCAGGTAGTAGCAGGCAGGTAACTGGACTTGGATTTCTCAAACTTGCATGTGTTAGTAATTAGGATTGTGGCAACCCTAGTTAGCTAAAGTATCAAGCCGTACTCATTGCTTGGTCGTGATTGATGGATGGAGTCCATTCTTGTCTAGTCTAGTCTTGCTCCAGTTTATCTTATTGTAGTACTTAGCTTCCTGTCATTCCTTACATGTTATTCTTCCTACTACATGCTCGGCTTCACCACATGCTCATATGTCCAGTTTACTCTATGTATTCACTTGCTATCCTTTTTGCATGTTCCAGTTTCCTTTCGTAAACACTGTGGTACCAATTTACTATTCTAGTCTCGTTTACTGCTTTATCTTAGAGATGTTATGAATTACATGCTGGTTTTAGTTCATAAGTTTGGATTTCGTTGTGGTACTTGCTATTGGGGTTCTGATCCCACTGGTTTTGCATTGACCAGATCTAGTTGAGGAGCCCGAGGATCTTTCGGACCTTCCTCTCGATGGTGACCACCCGGAGCACCAGGGGACTTGAGTGGGTGTTCTTTCGCTTACCCACTCTTTTCTGTACATATTCTTTTGAGGCGTTTAGCCACCGAGCACGTGTTTAGCTCGTATTTTGGACTTGACCTTTGGCCTACGGGCTTAGACATGATGTTATATTTCTAGACTGCAGCTAGAGCTGATCATGTATTACTTAGTCTTGCTAGTTCTTTATTTTGTATTACTAGCTTCATGATCATCTATATATTATAGTTTGGGACGCTTTACTGTCTTATATGCATGATGATCATATTCTTGTACGTTACTTCTTGTCTGAGACTGAGATATCTAGGATTATGTGACCAAGGATTGACTGTTGGTTTGTAGTAGTAACCCTCCATCTATACAGCTTATACGTTGTTTCAGAGTACTGGAGTACTTTGGTATACGTAGCTGGCCTTGTCCGTCCCTACTTGCCAGTATTCTGGTTCTGGGGCGTGACATAGGTTTTAGTGGTGGCCCATGCAGGTCTGAGTTATCAGATTGTGGGGGGTTGCTGGTAGTTATCTCAGTCATAAATTCTTCTCCATTGAAATCCTTCGTATTACTCTTTACCTCTGATCTTTGACCTGATATCTGCTTTGATCGTTGATCTATCCTGTTCCCTCGACCTAATCCTTGTGTCCTTAAACTTTCAGGGGCACCGTTCCTGGTCCTTCTGATCGGTCTGTGCGGGCTTTGCCGATGGCAGATCAGCGTCCCTTAGTTTTGCCAGTTCAGGAGGAGCATCCTCAGCATTCAGGAGCAGAGTGAGGAGCATCCTCAGCATTCAGGAGCAGAGTCTAGAGTGGACCAAAGGGCAGAGTCGCCAGTTCCTCCTGTTCAGCCAGAGCAGCGAGAGGGTGTTGTTCGAGCACTGGTGGATGTTCTGAGAGATTTCATGGCGTCGCAGCAGCGTCAGAGTGATGTTCTCACCCATTCTGTCCAAACGACTTTGGACAGAGGTGGTGCTCAGGTCTACAATTCTGCGAGCAGCTTCAGGCGCCTCCATCCCCCGTACTTCTATGGTACAAAGGATGCTATTGCGTCTGATGCGTGGCTTCAGGATACTGAGGCCATTCTGGAGGCGGCAGGAATTCCGGCTAGGGAGCGTGTGGCAGTTGTCAGGTTGCAGCTCTTGGATTTGGCCCGCGACTGGTGGGCGGCTCATGAGGTGTCTCTTAGGGCACCAATAGCCTGGGCCGATTTTAGCGAGAGGTTTCAGACTCGCTATTTTGATGTGGTGTCACGTTATAATCTGCAGCAGAGGTTCATTGGCTTGCGGCAGATGAGTAGGACCGTCGACGGATATGCGGCAGAGTTGTCACCCTCACTTTTCCAAGTTAGGGGTAAAATGGTAATTTTCCATTTTAGAGTATTGTTGGGAATTTCATTTCATGAATATTAATATTTAATGATTATAGGAGTCGGGTTCGAATTTTATCGCATTCCGAGTTAATTCGGAACTCCGGGGAATTTCGACTTGAGTTGTATTTAACATGTTAATTAGCCATGGCCCACCAAACTAAACTTTTAGGTTTAGGAGTTTGGACTAGTCCCCCATGAGTATTTAAGCTTAATTATGATTTTTATTTAGTTTTAACTAACCCCACAGCAGCAGCAAAAGCAGCAGCAGGCAGCAGCTTTAGCAGCAGCAGTAGAATCCCATAACCCCCCTTTTTGACCCCCAAAACCCCCACTATATACCCCTATATATATACATATATATACCTTATATATTAGCTATATATACACCTATTTACCCCACAAAACTAACCCCTAAAACTAGTCCTAAGTATAGGTTGAAAAATGAGATTGAATGAGTGAGTGAATAGTTGAGTTAGTTTTGGTGAGAGGGTGATTTTGAGTTCCGTGATTCGGAACGCATCCAAACTTGGACGGGACCTAGCTAATATAAAATAGAGTTTGCGGGTAGGCTCCTAGGTGGAAATCGGGGTTGCGTGTGGGATTAGGAAGATGGTATCGCACCGTACCATTGTGTATCTTGAGATATTCAAGATAACGGGTAAACGGGCGATACGGACCGTAAGATGGACTAGATGTCCACTTACCCTAGGGAACTTGGTAGGTAATGGTTGTATAGGCTAGTACCCTACTACCCTAGAAAGCCGGAGTGAAATTCCTAAGGAAATGCCACTTGGCGTCAAGTTAGAATAGTTTAAGGGTAAGTGTATTAAGGGGTAATCGGATAATTTCAAGATACGGGGTTCGGGTATTCGAATTGACTTGAAACTTAGGTGACTTGTTAGGTACACCCTACAAATGTCATATTTGGACCAATTTTGGCTCGGTTGACCCAGAGTTGACTTTTTACCCAAATGTCAACCATGAGTCAACCCTTTGTCTAAATTTGACCAAATCCAAACCAGAGTTGACCAGTTGACCAAAAGTCAACTGTTGGTCAACATTTGACCATTTTGACCTAGGGTGGACCTAGACTTGACCAGAGTTGACCGGGGTTGATCAGTTGACTAAAAGTCAACTGTAGGCCAACTCTTGATCCCGTTTGACTTGCTTCGACTTGTTTTGACTTACGATGACTGGTATGACCTAGAGTTGACTTAGTCTGACCTAGATTGACTTGATATAACTTGATTTGACCTAGATTGACTTAACAGGACTTAGTGTGACTCAGTGAGACCTAGTTTGACCTAGATTTTATATCATTCATTATAAATCATTCTTAACTTTGTTAAACCTAAATTAACATGCAATATCTCATCTTTAGGTCTCTGATTACCACACTGAGCATTAATATACCCTACAGCTCAGGACAGCAGGCGAGTACATTCACTGATAGTTTTTATTGTCTTGATATCTGCTATATCCGATGCAGTCGTAGTGTCTTACTTGATTCTCAGTCACGATAGTTCACGGACTAGTATTGTCGGATTCCTGTCATAAGATGTCATTCTTAGATTTCTTGGGATACTGGTACTTGCTTGGTCTTGATTCTTGTACTTGTATTGACGCTGATTTCTGAAGATGACTTGCTCCCCTCTTAGGGAATCCCGCGTCATGACGTGCTATGTCCGGATCCGTATACTATTCGGAGAATAGGGAATTTTATAGATAGTGTGATCAATGCCTACCTTGAGTTACTACTTGTATCATAGCTATACCCTCACCTCACGATGGGTATAGCCTGACCTGTGCTACTACTTGCCCCATAGCTTACCATCCCGGCCGAGCCGAGTCCACGTACTTGTAGCCGGTCGGCTGGAAGCCTGATCTTGACCCATACCGATCACATTATGCTATAATATTCGAGACACATTTTATATTTACTTATCTTATCATATATCCTGATCTATTCTATATTCAGTACTTTCTCACCATGCTACGATATACAGTTACTCACATGCTCTACACGCCTTTACATTGTACCTTGATTGGAGACTAAGTTCTGCTCGGAAGAAGAGTTACAACCCCGGTCCTTGTTTGGTTTAAGGGTTGTAACTCAGCTTCCGAACGGTTCCCAAGTCTTCATATATCTTTGTCTTGTAGTTCATTATACTGTCTCTTATAGAATTTGTCAATTCACATGGAACTGCTGTTAGTGCTTGTACTTGCTCATTTTCCTGACAGGATACCGTTATGATATTACAGATAATTCTGAGTCGGACTGCTCGACCTATTATGGGCTCGAGCTAGATGGAGTAGACCAGGACCGTGGCCTTATAGTAGAGCCACTAGACTTTGTACTTCCAGAGTAGTGTAGATTAGCTAGGTTTGACTGGACTGCGATCTAGCTAGTATTATCAGACTGTAGCTTTCTATGTTATATTTTGAGGCCCTGTGATGTTGTATATATGTGGGCTTGTATTGGACTCTGGACTTATTCCTTTTCATCTATCATATATTATCCTTCTGTGCTATCTACCTTAGTTTTATTATGTGATTGAGACTGTATTGTTATGTCACCTCCACTCGGAGTGTATATACTGTACAGGTACCTTTATACTATTAGTCGTAGTATTTACAGATGTTATATACAGCGTTCTACCGTCGATACTGTGGCGTAGGCTGGACGTACCCACGTGCTCGTGCCCCTCATAAGGGTGCGGGTCGTGACACGTTTTTGTGGTGGCCCATGCAGGTCTGTGTCGCAATTAGTACGATCTCGTAATGGTGCTCGACTTAGAGTACTAATTACGAGCCTGCAATTAGGACGTAGGACCTAGGACATGATAGGAGTTCTCAATCACACCTAGGAAAAAATTTCGATCTTTTGATTATCATGATTACTTCCCTTGTATTAAATTAACTGTCCTTCTTTGATAATATCTTCTCATGTGCCATATTGATCTTTTGCTTCAATTCGTCTCCACGATGACGAAGACGCACCCGCAGGCCACTGGATCGAGTAGCTTGTCCGAGAGATCTGACCAGGCTGAGGAGGAGGTTCACGAGACTGCCCCCAGTGATTCCACTATCCCAGAGGCCCTGGCAGTTGCACATGGAGGTCTACTACCTCTACCCCAGAGGGTTTCGATCGTCGTTCCGGAGATGCTACCGCCACCACCTCCGATACCGACGGATACACATCATATGTTCCTTCTCCTTCAGCAGATGATGGAGACACAGCGGGCCCAAGCAGAGGCATCGCAGCGCCAGATGGAGGCGTCACACCGTCAGATTGAGATGCTGAGGCAGAGCATGGAAAACTCGCCTCAGCTTGTACTGGCAGCCGTAGAGAGAGTGGCACCTGGTACGGTGCAGGGCCCTACCGGCCAGCAGCCGTACAAGCAGCAGTCCAGGCCGGGGACAGTATTAGACTTTAGGAAGATGAACTCCAAGGACTTCACGGGCACGGAGGGCATCCTTTATGCGGATGATTGGCTAGAGGATGTGCAGCAGAGCATGGAGCTGGTAGAGCTTTCTAGAGCACTTTGGGTTTCAGCCGCAGCCAGCCGATTCTTCGACATCGTACTGACATGGTACCGTATGGATCCTCGTACGTCGGTGAGAGGGCTGGCATGGAAGGACTTCCGGAGGCTCTTTAAGGAGAAGTTCTTCCCGGACGTGGCTCTTACAGCATTGGAGGGCCAATTTATGAGTCTAGTGCAGGGTAACTCGTCGGTGGATGAGTATGCAGCAGAGTTCTTCCGCCTTAGCAGGTTCGCTCCCGATATGATCCAGGATGAGGGGCAGAAGGCTCGTAAGTTCCGTAGGGGACTTATTCATGCAGTGCGCACCCGCACCTCGGGTCGCCGTGACGCGACGTTCCATCGGATATTGATGGACGTGCAGATTGCAGAGGAGGACTTCGGCCTCAGGCCGAAGAGGAACGGTGATGCCATGGAGGTGAGTTCCAGTACGGGACCGGCCAAGCGCCCCCACTTTCAGCATCAACAGAGGCCATTTCAGCAGCAGCAGCCTCTGTTATAGATTCAGCAGGCACCAGCACGTGCCCAGCAGCATCAGGGTCAGGGCCAGAGGCAGACCCAGCAGTGTGCTTTCTGCGGAAAGACATGGCACAGCAGAGACGTATATAGGAGGAGGTTAGGCGCTTGCCTATTCTGCAAAGGGACCGACCACCAGCTGAAGGGCTGCCCTATTTGGGCAGCCAAGGGAGGCCAGGACAGGGTACAGTAGGCTAGAGGACCAGCAGTGCAGCAGAGAGGTCCTCCACTTCAGACCCAGCAGCAGCACTTTATGTAGCACCAGAAGAGAGCACCCGCGGGCAGGGTGTTCGCTTTGGCAGCAGAGGAGGAGATAGAGCCCGTGGGAGATGTTGTAGCAGGTCATGTTCTCCTTGATTCTTTTCCTGCCTTTGCCTTGTTTGATTCTGGGGCCACTCATAGTTTTGTGTCTGTTTTCTTTGCTCTGAGACACAACATTATTGCTGAATATATGGGTAGGACTTGTAAGATTATGACCGGGGGAGACATTATGTGAAACCCGTATTTTTAGTTTACTTCTAATTTTTTTTTATTTGCTAAATAAAATTTTGTTAGCAATAAATTTTTTCTTTAGAATAATGTTAGATGTTAATAATATTTATTTAAGAGTAAATTATTTTCCAAATAGTTAAACTTGGATTTTTGGCATGTCAGCCCGGACTTGAACCCAAATTTGAACATAAAATATTTTTATAAATTGTACAAAAATTTTCTAAATAATATTTCCTTTAAAATATTTTTAGTTGTCTAAAATTTTCCTAGCCCAAAGCCTTTAAATTTTATTGAAACCCATTGCTTTGGCCATTAGTTTCAATCCTGGCCCAAACTCATTATTTTTCTAAGTCCAATTGGACCTAACCCAAGCCAATTATAGGCTAACCTATAAATCTTGAATGGGTTTCAAACCCATTCGTATGTCTCAACCCATTAAGTCTATACTTACTCTTGGTATTGAATGACATATATTAAGTGTCTGATGAAGAAAACATTCAATAGCCTTTTCATTCTTCTTTAGTGTTGGGTGCTGTGAGTGGCCTTTGTGAACCGAAGAAGTTTTCTTCTTCTTCCCCACCCGTCGACCCCCTCGCCTTCCATAACCGGCCGACCATCAAGCCATGGTGGCTCTCCATCTTCTTAAATGGTAACCTTCACTACCTATTTCCTATAAAAGGGGTTTTTCCCCATCATTTTTTTTCCACACCATCACCATCTTCTTCATCCTCTTTCCAAATCAACTATTTTCCGGCGATCCCCTTCTCGATCCTCCCCGGCGAACCACTGGCCGAGTTTTCCCGAGGCCGACGCCCCTTTCCAGCGTGACCGAGCCGCTTCCCGGCGCTCCCGTCGACCCGTGCGGCCCCGCGTCACCGCCGCCCGCGCCCGACCGGCGACCGCCGCCGTCCACCGCCGGCACCCCGCGTGGCCTTCGTCCGTCGACCCTTTGCTCGCCCCTGTCCATGTCCAGCACTGTCCGTTTTGCCGTTCGGTTCCGCGACCCAAATTCGGGATTTCCTTCGACTTCGGTTTTGGGTATAATTTCTGGAACTCTATTTTCCTTTCTGTCGATGATGAATTCTCTGGTCCCCGAATCCAGCTGGATTTCGGTTTTCGACAACGTAATAGTTACGTTGCTATTTCGGCTTTTCCGAAAATCTCGGAAATGATTGCTGTGGTTTGTTTTCTGTGATTAAATAGAATTATTAGTACAGAACTGGGTTCTGTAGTTTTTCTCGAATTTTTGAGAACTTTTTAAGAAGAGATTCTCTGTTTTCTGTATTCTCGGGTTTTCGAGAATTAATGGAAATGATTGGAGATTCAAATTTTTGCTCTTAAGCTCTGTGAATGAGATTGGATAATGTTCTGTTATTGCTTTTGGGTTCTGTTGGGAATTTTCGGTTAATATGCTGGAATTGAATTCTTTTGGGAAGTTAAATCGGAATGGTTTCGGGTTTCGGGAATTTCGTTATCATTTCGGAAATGCTGTGTTGGCTTTGGAAAAATATGTTCTATGGATATATATATGAATTTCGAGTTTTGGAAATTATTTTGCAGGTATATCGGAAGCATTTCCCAGTTTTTGGGTTGACCGAAAACAGAGGGAGTGCTGCCGAAATTTTTAGAAAATTATAAAAATGATTTTCAAAGGATTTTCGGATAATATTATTTTTTTTTATATTATTTTGGGCGACGACCATATTGGTCAATGGGCCCCAGCGAAATGCAAACGCACCGGTTCGTCCGGACGTTGAGGCAGAGTAGCTGTATTTGAAGATTGGACCAGTTCTGAGACATTCTAATAATTTACAAATTTAGTTAAAATTTTATTATTTAATTTTTAGGTGATTTAAAAGGACTAACCCATTTTTCTCTTATTTAAATTCATGTATTAATTTGTAAGGGCATAAGCCTATTCTTTTATTTTCTGCAAAAGTTTGTAATCAGTAGGAACATTAGATTTGTGAATTCTGGGATTGAGTAAACGAGTAGGATTAATCAATAATATTATTAATTATTAATTAATAATTCACGATTTTCTCATTTTAAGAAAAGAAATTATATTTTTATTTAGTTATTATAAAACACCAATCTTTTTCCCAATAAGTTAATAAAATACCAAGTTTTATATTTAAATTGAAAATTACAAGTTTTCCCGAAAAACCTAAATAAATTGAATTTCTAAATTCAAACTCATTAGTAAACGTTGTGATGTTGTGTTAGTTAGCTAATAATTAAAATAGACTAGGAAAGACAAATAGAGATTGCAACTAGATTTTTCTGGTATTTGTATTTCTGAGATAAAGTTCCCCGGAATGTAGGATTTTAAGGAAGAACGTGACCTTTCGAATTCCGAAGTACAAATCTCGACCAATTGAAATTCAAGGCAAGTATGGTTGTGTTAATTTCAGTTTAATTAATATTAGAATATTGCATATTAAATACACAATTGTTACACGTACTCTCTCCTAGAGTAACACATTGAATCATTGCATCGGGATAATGGGGAGTAGTGTAGTTATCTATGATCAAAGCCCAATAGTAAATGAATGTGCGAGCTTACACCTCTTCACACGGGGTTAGGCCGGACCGTATCAATAGGATACAAGTGAATCATCCTAAATCGGTCATAGATACTGCATACTCAAATCACAATTGTTTTATAGTTGAAAATCATTGTTTCCAAAGTTATTTTAATATTTCAATTTTCTATTCATTATGCAAATTGTTATTTTCATAATTGTACTTGCTCCTTTCCTGACTGGATTCCCCACACCCAATAGGTCCTATTGATGACTCAGAGCTACAGATTAGTAGCTATTACGACCCAGAGCTGTATCCTGCTATGCTTCCAGAGGAGGTTCCTGATGTTGATGATGATACTTCTGCTTAGATGGAGATTTGTTTTCTTTTATTTAAATTAATGTTATTTTAAAAGTGGTGAACTCTTTTGTAATGAACAAGTTTATTTTATCGTTAAATTAAATGTTGTGGCAATTAAAAATTTCAAATGTTGTTGATTGTACCTGCATATGGAATACAGCTTACTGCCGCCGTCTCAACAACGGTGCAGGCTGGGCATGATCCGAGTCGACCCAAGAAATTGGGATCGGGTCGTGACATGTTTTTAGTGGTGGCCCATACAGGTCAACTAAATCAACAATTTAGGAAAACTAGAAACAATTAGGAACACTAGAACATCAAAATTGCCACAACATAGGACCGATTTATATATGATAAATATTTTTATAGACTGGTAGGTTACCTTGCTTATGCTTGCATCCTAAACCTTTCAGAGAATGACCACTGACAAAACCAACTCTGCTGGCGATGTGGTATCATCTCCGGATCGAACCCCGCCTCTTCAGTCAAGTCAGAGCTTTTCACCCAACCAGCTGATTGATCATCCTCACCAATCATCCAGTGAAGTTTTCCCCACACTGGCAAATCCTACCTCTCCTCTAACTGGATTACTTTTCTTTGAGGAAGTACCCACTCATGTTGCTTCACCAGTACCAGAGAACACCTCTCAGATGGTTGCTCTATTTCAAGAAATCCTAGAGTATCAGAAGATTCAAGCTGAACAGATGGATATCTCGAGAGAAGTCATGAAGAATATCAACGACGCAACCTTAGCCATTTTAAACCAAGTTGGAGCGGAACCTCGTCCTAGGAGGGATACCCATGAGAATAGAAGATATTTGGGCCCTGTCCGATAACCATATTGCAAGAAGCTTTTGGCTTGTGCCTACTGTAAGAGACCTGGTCACCAAGCCAACATTTGTCGCAAGAGATTAAGGCAATGTTTGGTGTGTGGATCTGCTGAACATCAAGTTAAGGACTGCCTCTTATCTTATCATCGTATCGGAGCGTCTATTATGCCACAACCTCAGGACTCTATCCAACAGACCGTAGGAAGGGATGAAGCAGAATCAAGGATCATAGAAGAGGAAGAAAATGGAGATGCCCAAGCAAGAACCAGAACCATGAAGAATAGTACTTAGGACTGCTGAGTAGTATTATCTATTAAGAAGCTGTAACAAGATGTCCCTAGATCAATTATGAGAGTTTTGTTGTAATTCTCTTATATGAATAAAAATCTTAGTTACATCTTCATGATAGAAGTTTTCCTAATAGTTTCTGGATTACCCTATACATAGAAATATTCCATTAACCTAGTACCTAGCTCCTTCCCTATGACTATGACTAAGTGATACTATAGAATCGACCTGAAGGAAGCCAAGGAAATGAAGGATTAGATCAATGGACTAAAGGTGTTGGGTTTCATATAAGACGGAGCTTCACTCTAAGAAGCATCAGTCTTGTTTGTATCCAAGAAGGATAAAACAATATGGATGAGAGTAGACTATCAGGGCACTGAAGAATTACTTTTTCTCGACTGATGATCTATCCAAGTTGAGTGAACTTAAGGGTTTTCGGAGATTAACTTAAGAACTGACTACCATCAGATTAAGATCATGAAGGAGTACATTCTCAAGACGACATTCAACACCAAATACTGGTAGTTGAATTTTTGGATCATGTCTCTTGGAATGATGAATACTCATGTTGTGTTCATGAATCTCATGAACAGAGTCTTTTTATGAGTAATTGAATCAGTTTGTTGTCTTTTCTTTAGATAACAAAAATCTGATATACTCAAGGACTGAAGAAGAACATGAAGAGCATCTGAGAAATTTCTAGGAACTTTGAAGAAGTTTTTGGTAAGCTATCAAGACATGAATTTTCTTAGACAATGTGGTTTTTGCCATAATGTCACAAGAGAAGAAAATTTGATAGACTCTAGATAGATAGCCGCTGTGGAGAAGTCGTATATCTAAGTTCAATGGTTTCTTGGACTTGATGGGATACTACTGGAATCTGTGTAGGAATTCGCCAAGATTGCTGAGTCGATGATGAAGCTGACTCGAAAGAATGAAGAGTTTGTCTGGACGCATTTAAGAAGCTGTAGAAGAAGCTTACCAATCCTTGCGCTACCCGCAGGATCCGGTGGTTTCACCATCTACAGAGATGTCTCAGGAAAAAGACTGGGTTGTATTCTTCAACAACATGGGAAAATAATTGTCTACATATCTAGGCAATTACGGACTCATGAGAAGAACTATCCTACACATAATTCGGAACTTGTTGTAAGTATCCTTGCTTTAAGGCTATGGAATTATTATGGAAAGGGAGTAAAATTATATACGGACTATAAAAGTCTGAAATATATTTCTACTCAGAAAGAGCGGAATATTGGGTAAACGAAGACGATTGAAGCTGATATCGATGGTTTGACCAAGAAGCGGCACCTAGACATCAGGAAGTTGGGCTGGAGAGCATACTGTCTGAAGATAGAAGGATGGAACTAGATGCTGATTCAGTGTCAATAAAGCTGCAAGTGAGCTCGAGTCTGAAGAACAAAGTCAAGAAGACGCAGTTTCAAGACAAGGCACTTGTAAACTTAGAGATCAAGTGTTGGCAGAAACATTTGGGAGTTTCTCTATTGCCAACGATGGAACACATAAATGGATTTTGTGTTAGGATTACTTTGTTCCTAAGGAGGGAAGATCACCAATTGGATTTTGTGGACTGACTGACCAAGTCAGTTCATTATGAAGTTGCTTTATTCACGAAAGAGTTGGCGGCAATGTGCAAGAGACACATCTACCGGATTCATGAAGTTCCAACTGACAGACAATCAAAGAAGTCAATCTAGACGTTTGAAGACATGCTGAAGAATCTTGCCTCCTGGAATCTGGAGGATCTTGGAAAGATCAATTATCTTTGGTAGAGTTTTCTTACAATAAATACCCAGTTAGCATCAGTACAACATCATTGAAGTTTTGGATGTAGTTTTCGTACATAACTTGCATAGGACGATGTAGAAGAAAGAATACTGTTAGATCCAGAGAGAGTAACTGGCGCAGCAGAGGAAGTGAAGATGATCAGAGACAAGCTATGATAGACAGAAGCACTGGGCAGACAACAGTTGTCAACCACTGGAATTTGTAGAAGAAGGCAGTGTCAGAGAAACCAGTAACAAGCATAGTCAGAGGTGAGATGAAGATCAGGCAAAGTTGAATCATTATTCCTATTTCTTTCCATACTCATCTGTTTCATTTTCAAATTTGACATTATGCTTGTTAGCCTAGTTTTGCGAGCTATTCCTTTTTCAAGCTTGATCATGACATTATCTTATTGGAGGCCTCCATTAATATATTGTCTAATCAGAACCGGTGCAATGATGGTCTGATCAACCTCATACACTTTGGTTCGCTTTATATTTTATTTTGTCCCTAAATTGTCTCATCCATGATTACCTTTAAAAATTCTTATTGTTTGAACCTGAATTGAACACCATACTCGTGTCTAATTGAATTGTGGGAATCCTGTCCTACCTGTCCTTAAATTTCGAGGACGAAATTTTCTAAGGAGGGAAAGTTGTGAAACCCGTATTTTTAGTTTACTTCTAATTTTTTTTTTATTTGCTAAATAAAATTTTGTTAGCAATAAATTTTTTCTTTAGAATAATGTTAGATGTTAATAATATTTATTTAAGAGTAAATTATTTTCCAAATAGTTAAACTTGGATTTTTGGCATGTCAGCCCGGACTTGAACCCAAATTTGAACATAAAATATTTTTATAAATTGTACAAAAATTTTCTAAATAATATTTCCTTTAAAAATATTTTTAGTTGTCTAAAATTTTCCTAGCCCAAAGCCTTTAAATTTTATTGAAACCCATTGCTTTGGCCATTAGTTTCAATCCTGGCCCAAACTCATTATTTTTCTAAGTCCAATTGGACCTAACCCAAGCCAATTATAGGCTAACCTATAAATCTTGAATGGGTTTCAAACCCATTCGTATGTCTCAACCCATTAAGTCTATACTTACTCTTGGTATTGAATGACATATATTAAGTGTCTGATGAAGAAAACATTCAATAGCCTTTTCATTCTTCTTTAGTGTTGGGTGCTGTGAGTGGCCTTTGTGAACCGAAGAAGTTTTCTTCTTCTTCCCCACCCGTCGACCCCCTCGCCTTCCATAACCGGCCGACCATCAAGCCATGGTGGCTCTCCATCTTCTTAAATGGTAACCTTCACTACCTATTTCCTATAAAAGGGATTTTTCCCCATCATTTTTTTTCCACACCATCACCATCTTCTTCATCCTCTTTCCAAATCAACTATTTTCCGGCGATCCCCTTCTCGATCCTCCCCGGCGAACCACTGGCCGAGTTTTTCCGAGGCCGACGCCCCTTTCCAGCGCGACCGAGCCGCTTCCCGGCGCTCCCGTCGACCCGCGCGGCCCCGCGTCACCGCCGCCCGCGCCCGACCGGCGACCGCCGCCGTCCACCGCCGGCACCCCGCGTGGCCTTCGTCCGTCGACCCTTTGCTCGCCCCTGTCCATGTCCAGCACTGTCCGTTTTGCCGTTCGGTTCCGCGACCCAAATTCGGGATTTCCTTCGACTTCGGTTTTGGGTATAATTTCTGGAACTCTATTTTCCTTTCTGTCGATGATGAATTCTCTGGTCCCCGAATCCAGCTGGATTTCGGTTTTCGACAACGTAATAGTTACGTTGCTATTTCGGCTTTTCCGAAAATCTCGGAAATGATTGCTGTGGTTTGTTTTCTGTGATTAAATAGAATTATTAGGACAGAACTGGGTTCTGTAGTTTTTCTCGGATTTTTGAGAACTTTTTAAGAAGAGATTCTCTGTTTTCTGTATTCTCGGGTTTTCGAGAATTAATGGAAATGATTGGAGATTCAAATTTTTGCTCTTAAGCTCTGTGAATGAGATTGGATAATGTTCTGTTATTGCTTTTGGGTTCTGTTGGGAATTTTGGTTAATATGCTGGAATTGAATTCTTTTGGGAAGTTAAATCGGAATGGTTTCGGGTTTCGGGAATTTCGTTATCATTTCGGAAATGCTGTGTTGGCTTTGGAAAAATATGTTCTATGGATATATATATGAATTTCGAGTTTTGGAAATTATTTGCAGGTATATCGGAAGCATTTCCCAGTTTTTGGGTTGACCGAAAACAGAGGGAGTGCTGCCGAAATTTTTAGAAAATTATAAAAATGATTTTCAAAGGATTTTCGGATAATATTATTTTTTTTTTATATTATTTTGGGCGACGACCATATTGGTCAATGGGCCCCAGCGAAATGCAAACGCACCGGTTCGTCCGGACGTTGAGGCAGAGTAGCTGTATTTGAAGATTGGACCAGTTCTGAGACATTCTAATAATTTACAAATTTAGTTAAAATTTTATTATTTAATTTTTAGGTGATTTAAAAGGACTAACCCATTTTTCTCTTATTTAAATTCATGTATTAATTTGTAAGGGCATAAGCCTATTCTTTTATTTTCTGCAAAAGTTTGTAATCAGTAGGAACATTAGATTTGTGAATTCTGGGATTGAGTAAACGAGTAGGATTAATCAATAATATTATTAATTATTAATTAATAATTCACGATTTTCTCATTTTAAGAAAAGAAATTATATTTTTATTTAGTTATTATAAAACACCAATCTTTTTCCCAATAAGTTAATAAAATACCAAGTTTTATATTTAAATTGAAAATTACAAGTTTTCCCGAAAAACCTAAATAAATTGAATTTCTAAATTCAAACTCATTAGTAAACATTGTGATGTTGTGTTAGTTAGCTAATAACTAAAATAGACTAGGAAAGACAAATAGAGATTGCAACTAGATTTTTCTGGTATTTGTATTTCTGAGATAAAGTTCCCCGGAATGTAGGATTTCAAGGAAGAACGTGACCTTTCGAATCCCGAAGTACAAATCTCGACCAATTGAAATTCAAGGCAAGTATGGTTGTGTTAATTTCAGTTTAATTAATATTAGAATATTGCATATTAAATACATAATTGTTACACGTACTCTCTCCTAGAGTAACACATTGAATCATTGCATCGGGATAATGGGAAGTAGTGTAGTTATCTATGATCAAAGCCCAATAGTAAATGAATGTGCGAGCTTACACCTCTTCACACGGGATTAGGCCGGACCGTATCAATAGGATACAAGTGAATCATCCTAAACCGGTCATAGATACTGCATACTCAAATCACAATTGTTTTATAGTTGAAAATCATTGTTTCCAAAGTTATTTTAATATTTCAATTTTCTATTCATTATGCAAATTGTTATTTTCATAATTGTACTTGCTCCTTTTCTGACTGGATTCCCCACACCCAATAGGTCCTATTGATGACTCAGAGCTACAGATTAGTAGCTATTACGACCCAGAGCTGTATCCTGCTATGCTTCCAGAGGAGGTTCCTGATGTTGATGATGATACTTCTGCTTAGATGGAGATTTGTTGTCTTTTATTTAAATTAATGTTATTTTAAAAGTGGTGAACTCTTTTGTAATGAACAAGTTTATTTTATCGTTAAATTAAATGTTGTGGCAATTAAAAATTTCAAATGTTGTTGATTGTACCTGCATATGGAATACAGCTTACTGCCGCCGTCTCAACAACGGTGCAGGCTGGGCATGATCCGAGTCGACCCAAGAAATTGGGATCGGGTCGTGACACATTATCCTGGCTAATAATATTTGCAAGGGGCGAAGAGTCACCCTGAGAGGCCGGAACTTGAGTGCGTGTCTGCTCGTAATGCCCCTACCGAGGTACGATATGGTACTCGGTATGGATTGGTTGAGCATGTACCACGCTAGTATTGATTGTAGAGGAGGTAGAGTTCTTTTTAGGCCGTCGGGAGAGCCAGAGATTGAGCTTGCTCGAGGAGCAGCAGAGCCGGAGACTGGATTCTGTGGAGCCTTGTTGGCGGGACAGGATTTTCTACATCCGTTGATAGCTGAGTTCTCGAATGTCTTTCCCGAGGAGTTGCCGGGGATGCCGCCAGACAGGGACATTGAGTTCTCTATAGACTTGGTGCCGAGCACCGAGCCTATTTCACAGCAAGTCTATAGGGTCAACAACAGCGAGTTGATAGAGCTGAAGAAGCAAGTCGACGAGCTGCAGGACAAGGGGTTCATCAGATCCAGTTCTTCGTCCTGGGGAGCGCCTGTCCTGTTTGTGCCGAAGAAGGACGATACGTCCCGCATGTGCATTGATTACCGGACGCTCAACAACCTCACTATCAAGAATAGGTACCCTTTGCCGAGGATCGACGACTTGTTCGATCAGCTGAGTGGGGCGAAGGTATTTTCGAAGATAGACTTGAGGTCCGGGTATCACCAGCTGAAGGTGAGGCGGGATGACATTTCTAAGACGGCATTTCGGACTCGGTACGGCCAGTACGAGTTTACAGTGATGCCATTTGGGTTGACCAATGCTCCCACGGTGTTTATGAACTTGATGAACAAGGTATTCCATCAGTACCTTGACAAGTTCGTGGTGGTCTTCATAGACGATATCTTGATCTATTCGAAGACGCAGGAGGAGCATGAGGAGGACTTGAGAGTTGTGTTAGAGACTCTGAGGAGGGAGCAACTCTACGGAAAGCTTTCGAAGTGTGAGTTCTTCTTGGACCAGGTCGAGTTCTTAGGTCATATTGTGACCGAGCATGGGATCTCAGTGGACCAGAGGAAGATTTCGGCAGTCGAGTCTTGGTCTACGCCCAGTTCAGTTGCCGAGGTTCGGAGCTTTCTGGGTTTGGCTGGCTATTACCGAAAGTTCGTCCAGGACTTCTCGCGGATTGCAGAGCCGATGACTAGACTCACCAGGAAGGACGTGGAGTTCGTCTGGACTGTTGAGTGTCAGGCTGCATTCGATGAGCTGAAGAGGAGGTTGACTTCAGCTCCGATCTTGACTTTGCCATCTGGGTCAGGTGGGTTCTCGATCTACAGCGATACTTCAAGGAAGGGCTTGGGTTGTGTTCTTCAGCAGCACGAGAAGGTGATTGCCTATGCATCCAGGCAGTTACGTCCTCATGAGAAGAACTATCCTACTCATGATCTGGAGTTGGCCGCGGTTATTTTTGCTTTGAAGTTATGGAAGTATTACCTGTACGGAGAACGAGTTGAGATCTTCACAGATCACAAGAGCTTGAAGTACGTGTTCACTCAGAAGGAGCTGAACATGCGGCAGAGGCGGTGGTTAGAGCTGATGAAGGACTTCGATATATCACTGCAGTACCATCCGGGGAAGGCCAACGTAGTTGCAGATGCCTTGAACAGGTATCCAGTAGCTATATTCTTGACTACAGATTGTCATCTGTTGGCCGACCTGGATAGTTTGGGTATCGAGGTCATCATTCCGGGCGTGGAGATCCAGATGTGGAGTTTACAGATTCAGTCTGAGCTGATGGATAGAGTCAGGTCAGCGCAGTATGATGATGTTGCCCTGAGGAGCATCAGGAAGCAGGTGCGGACGGGTTTGTTGGACGATTTCTCTGTAGCCGAAGATGGGTCGTTGCGGTATGGTATTAGGCTGTGCGTTTCGCGTGGGGAGCTTCGGGAGGAGGTTCTTAAGGAGGCACATCGCCCTCAGTATTCTATGCATCCTGGAGCCAACAAGATGTATAGGGACCTGAGAGAGCACGTGTGGTGGTATGGCATGAAGCGCGAGGTAGCTCAGTTTGTGTCTCGTTGCCTTGTGTGCCAGCAGGTGAAGGCCGAGAGATAGAGACCAAGTGGATTGGTACAGCCGCTACCCATTTTCGAGTGGAAGTGGGAGCACATCACCATGGACTTTGTGTCTGGACTTCCACGATCGCCAGGAGGAAAAGACGCAGTTTGGGTCATCGTTGATAGATTGACCAAATCGGCCCACTTTTTGCCTTTCAAAGTGGGTTTGTCTACGGAGAGGCTGGCAGAGCTGTATGTTCGTCAGATCGTGAGATTGCACGGGGTTCCGGTGAGCATAGTTTCAGACCGGGATAGCCGATTCACTTTCCACTTCTGGAGGAGTTTGCAGGCTAGCTTGGGCACCTCGCTCAAGTTTAGTACCGCTTATCATCCTCAGACAGACGGGCAGTCGGAGAGGACTATCCAGACTTTAGAGGATATGCTTCGCACGTGTGTGCTTGATCTCGGGGGTTCTTGGGAGGACCATCTTCACCTGGTAGAGTTTGCTTACAACAACAGCTACTAGGCCAGTATAGAGATGTCACCATTTGAGGCTTTATATAGACGGAGATGCCGTACTCCTTTGTCTTGGGACGATGTCGGCGAAAGGGCGCTTCTTGGGCCGGAGATGGTTGTGGATGCGGCCGAGAAGGTCAGATTGATTAGAGACAGACTTCGGGTGGCTCAGGATAGGCAGCGGCATTGGACCGATAGTCACCGGAGACCGTTAGAGTTCGAGGTTAGTTTCAGTTTCCTGTCGTGTTGTTTGTGATTGTTTATTAGCTATGTGCTGAGTTTTGTCTTATGTCTAGGTTGGTGACATGGTGTTTTTTAGGATAGCCCCGACACGTGGCACTATTTGCTTTGGCGGCGGTGTGAAGCTCAGTCCGCGCTACATCGGACCTTTCACCATCATAGAAAAGATCGGTGTAGTAGCTTACCGACTGGACTTGCCGACTAGGCTCGAGGGAGTGCACAACGTGTTTCATGTATCTCAGCTGAGGCGGTACGTAGCAGATCCTAACCATGTATTGGACCATTCAGCGATACAGTTGGGGCCTACTCTCAGCTATCCAGAACAGTCGGTAGAGATTCTGGATCGCAGGGAGAAGGTGCTCCGAAACCAGGTTATACCCTTGGTTCGGGTTGCATGGAGACATCACTCTCCAGGTGAGTCTACCTGGGAGAGGGAGGACGACATGCGGGAGCGTTTCCCTTATCTTTTCGCGCCCTGAGGTATAAATCTATTTCCTTTATTTCTGTTTGTGATTTCCTGTGCTTGTTGTCTTCAATTTCGAGGACAAAATTTTTTTAAGGTGGATAGACTTGTCACCCTCAATTTTCCAAGTTAGGGGTAAAATGGTAATTTTCCATTTTAGAATATTTTTGGGAATTTTATTTCATGAATATTAATATTTAATGATTATAGGAGTCGGGTTCGAATTTCATCGCATTCCGAGTTAATTCGGGACTCCGGAGAATTTCGACTTGAGTTGTATTTAACATGTTAATTAGCCATGGCCCACCAAACTAAACTTTTAGGTTTAGGAGTTTGGACTAGTCCCCCATGAGTATTTAAGCTTAATTATGATTTTTATTTAGTTTTAACTAATCCCACAGCAGCAGCTGCATAGCAGCAGCAGTAGCATCCCATAACCCCCCTTTTTGACCCCCAAAACCTCCACTATATACCCCTATATATACATATATATACCTTATATATTAGCTATATATACACCTATTTAGCCCACAAAACTAACCCCTAAAACTAGTCCTAAGTATAGGTTGAAAAATGAGATTGAATGAGTGAGTGAATAGTTGAGTTAGTTTTGGTAAGAGGGTGATTTTGAGTTCCGTGATTCAGAACGCGTCCAAACTTGGAGGGGACCTAGCTAATATAAAATAGAGTTTGCGGGTAGGCTCCTAGGTGGAAATCGAGGTTGCGTGTGGGATTAGAAAGATGGTATCGCACCGTACTATTGTGTATTTTGAGATATTCAAGATAACGGATAAACGGACGATATGGGCCGTAAGATGGACTGGATGTCCACTTACCCGAGGGAACTTGGTAGATAATGGTTGTGTAGGCTAGTACCCTACTACCCTAGGAAGCCGGAGTGAAATTCCTAAGGGAAGGCCACTTGGCGTCAAGTTAGAATGGTTTAAGGGTAAGTGTATTAAGGGGTAATAGGGTAATTTCAAGATACGGGGTTCGTGTATTCGAATTGACTTGAAACTTAGGTGACTTGTTAGGTACACCCTACAAATGTCATATTTGGACCAATTTTGGCTCGGTTGAAATAGAGTTGACTTTCTACCCAAAAGTCAACCATGAGTTAACCATTTGTCTAAATTTGACCAAATCCAAACCAGAGTTGACCAGTTGACCAAAAGTCAATTGTTGGTCAACATTTGACCATTTTGACCTAGGGTTGATCTAGAGTTGACCAGAGTTGACCGGGGTTGACCAGTTGACTAAAAGTCAACTGTAGGCCAAATCTTGACCCCGTTTGACTTGCTTCGACTTGTTTTGACTGCGATGACTGGTATGACCTAGAGTTGACTTAGTCTGACCTAGCTTGACTTGATATAACTTGATTTGACCTAGGTTGACTTGACAGGACTTAGTGTGACTTAGTGAGACCTAGTTTGACCTAGATTTCATATCATTCATTATAAATCATTCTTAACTTTGTTAAACCTAAATTAACATACAATATCTCATCTTTAGGTCTCTGATTACCACACTGAGCATTGATATACCCTACAGCTCAGGACAGCAGGCGAGTATATTCACTGATAGTTTTCATTGTCTTGATATCTGCTATATCCGATTAAGTCGTAGTGTCTTACTTGATTCTCAGTCACGATAGTTCACGGACTAGTATTGTCGGATTCATGTCATAAGATGTCATTCCTGGATTTCTTGGGATACTGGTACTTGCTTGGTCTTGATTCTTCTACTTGTATTGACGCTGATTCCTGAAGAGGACTTGCTCCCCTCTTAGGAAATCCCGCGTCATGACGTGCTATGTCCGGATCCCTATACTATTCGGAGAATGGGAAATTTTATAGATAGTGTGATCAATGCCCACCTTGAGTTACTACTTGTATCATAGCTATACCCTCACCTCACGATGGGTATAGCCTGACCTGTGCTACTACTTGCTCCATAGCTTACCATCCCGGCCGGGCCGAGTCCACGTACTTGTAGCCGGTCGGCTGGAAGCCTGATCTTGACACATACCGATCACATTATGCTATAATATTCGAGGCACATTTTATATTTACTTATCTTATCATATATCATGATCTGTTCTGCATTCAGTACTTTCTTACCATGCTATGATATACAGTTACTCACATGCTCTACATGCCTTTATATTGTACCTTGATTGGAGACTAAATTTTGCTCGAAAGAAGAGTTACAACCCCGGTCCTTGTTTGGTTTAAGGGTTGTAACTCAGCTTCCGAACGGTTCCCAAGTCTTCATATATCTTTGCCTTGTAGTTCATTATACTGTCTCTTATAGAATTTGTCAATTCACATGGAACTGCTGTTAGTGCTTGTACTTGCTCATTTTCCTGACAGAATATCGTTATGATATTACAGATGATTCTGAGTCGGACTGCTCGACCTATTATGGGCTCGAGCTAGATGGAGTAGTCCAGGACTGTGGCCTTATAGTAGAGCCACTAGACTTTGTACTTCCAGAGTAGTGTAGATTAGCTAGGTTTGACTGGACTGCGATCCAGCTAGTATTATCAGACTGTAGCTTTCTATGTTATATTTTGAGACCCTGTAATTTGTATATCTGGGCTTGTGTTGGACTCTCGACTAATTCCTTTTCATCTATCATATATTATCCTTCTGTGCTATCTATCTTAGTTTTATTCTCTGATTGAGACTGTATTGTTATGTTACCTCCACTCGGAGTGCATATACTGTACAGGTACCTTTATACTGTTAGTCGTAGTATTTATAGACGTTATATACAGCGTTCTACCGTCAATAATGTGGCGTAGGCTGGACGTACCTATGTGCGCGTGCCCCTCATAAGGGTGCGGGTCGTGACAAGAGTTTAGCAGGCTCAGTCGGTTTGCCCCTTCTTTAGTGGCGACCGAGTTGGACCGGACGAGGAGGTTACAGCAGGGACTTCATCTGGAGATCATACTGGCAGTTGAGCAGCATGAGTTCCAGACTTTTGATGCAGTGATGAGGGCGGCGAGGAGGCATGAGTACACCTCGCAGAGGATCGTTGATAGAGTCGGAGGTCAGAAGAGGCCTCACATTCAGAGGGGACCTTCTTCCCAGTCGTCAGCACCAGCTCCAGCAGTCCGAGCTTTGACGATTGGATCTCCGAGGGGACTGGTTCCGGCGGCTTCCTTTCAGCAGTCGTCTCAGCCGCGTCCTCAGCAGCAGAGGCAGTCTTCCTCAGTTGGTTGTTCCCATTGCGGAAAGGGAGGGCATGTCTTATCAGAGTGCCGTAGGGCACAGTGCTTGTGCCTAGCTTGTGGAGCATCGGACCACTAGATAGGGGATTGTCCCTGGAGGAGTTCGGCTGGATCAGCATCCTTCCAGCCAGCAGTTCAGTAGTTTAGGGTACCAGCGCCGGTTCAGCAGCAGCAGGCCCACAGGCCATTACCGATGCAGTTTCAGCAGTTCCACCAGCAGAGGCCTCATCAGTATGCTCAGGCTCAGAGGCAGAGGGGTCCAGCGACCAGAGTTCAGGGTCAGGCTTTCACGCTTTCTATGGAGGAGGCACTAGCAGCAGGGGTGGTGGTTGCAGGTACCATTCTTGTTCACTCTTATTCAGCTTCAGCTTTATTTGATTCTGGTACTTCGCATTCGTTTATATCTGTACGATTTGCGACACATATTGGTTTAGAGCCAGAATCTTTACCTGTAAGGATGAATATACTTACTGGTAATGGTCTAGTAGGAGTAGACCGAGTCTATGCCTCGTGTAGAGTCATAGTATGTGGGAGAGAGTTTCCCGCTAGGATGATAGAGTTTCCTATGGGCGATTATGATGTCGTCCTAGGTATGGATTGGTTGAGTGCTCGACATGCTTCGATAGATTGCCATGCTGGCAAGGTTATCTTTCGTGTTCCGAATGAGGAGGAGTTCTCATTCTCTAGAGGCGAGGTGGAGTCTCCACCAGCGGTCATGTGGATGGCAGTAGCCGAGGAGGTTCAGTTGCCCAGAGTAGTTTATGAGTTTTCCGATGTGTTTCTCGAGGAGCTTTCGGGTATGCCTCCAGTTCGGGAGATTGAGTATTATATTGATTTTATTCCGGGAGCAGAGCCAGTGTCAGTGAGAGTCTACAGGATGTCTCCTTCAAAGTTGTTAGTGTTGTATCAGTTTATTGAGGAGCTTAAGACCAAGGGATTCATTCGTCCTAGTGGATCGCCTTGGGGAGCTCCAGCCCTTCTTGTGAAGAAGAAGGATGGTTCATCGCGTATGGTCATTGACTATCTTCAGCTTAACGCGGTGACCGTGAAGAACAAGTATCCTTGTCCAGGATAGATGACTTGTTCGAGCAGCTTAGTGGAGCGGCTATGTTTTTGAAGATCGATTTGCGGTCTGGGTACCATCAGATCAGAGTCAGAGAGCAGGATATACCCAAGATGGTGTTTAGATCTCGATATGGCCATTGGGAGTTCCTTGTTATGCCTTTCGGAGCGACCAATGCGCCAGCGATCTTCATGCATCTCATGAATTACATCTTCATGCCCTACTTAGACCAGTTTGTGATAGTATTTATAGATGGTATCATGGTCTATAGTCGGATTGAGGCAGAGCACGAGCAGCATCTTCGCGTGGTTCTTCAGATTCTTCGAGACCATCAGCTTTACGCGAAGTTCAGCAAGTACGACTTCTGGCTCAATCGAGTCTCTTTCTTGGGTCACATTATTGCCGGAGGTGGTATTAAGGTGGACCCCAAGAAGGTTGAGGCTATCGAGGGTTGACCAGTACCTCGTACAGCTTCAGATGTACGTAGCTTTCTGGGATTACCAGGCTACTACAGACGGTTTATGGCAGACTTTGCTAGGATCTCCGCACCCTTGACACGGCGGACGTGTCAGGATGTGTGCTTTGAGTGGTCAGATGCTTTTCAGGTTTCTTGTGAGAAACTCAAGTAGAGTTTGATTTTAGCTCATATTCTGATACTACCCGTCGGACCAGGTGGGTTCATGGTGTATTGTGATGCGTCAGACCGGGGACTTGGTTGTGTTCAGATGCAGCACGGTCGAGTGATAGCTTATGCGTCTCGGCAGCTTCGGGACCATGAGAAGATCTATCCAACGCACGATCTTGAGTTGACCGCAGTTGTGTTTGCCCTCAAGCCCTGGAGGCATTATTGTATGGTGATCGAGTGGAGATTTTCACTGACCAGAAGAGATTGAGGTATGTGTTCACCCAGAGGGATCTGAACATGCGACAGAGAAGGTGGCTTGAGTTACTGAAGGATTATGATGTTGATCTTCAGTATCATCCCGGGAAGGCAAACATTGTTACAGACGCTTTGAGTAGGAGACCCGGAGCCTATTTCTTGACGGAGCAGCATCACCTTCTGGAGGATCTTCAGGAGATGGGCATTGAGGTATTGCTACCTGGTGAGGCAGCTATGATGGTAGGCTTGCAGGTTCAGTCTACCATTATGGATATGATCAGAGCAGTTCAGTCAGGGGATGCCAGGCTTCAGCAGCTCAGAACAGAGTGTGTGGCAGGGCACAGAGCAGAGTTGTGCATCCATGAGGATGGGACACTCCGATTCGGGAGTCGTCTTTGTGTGCCGAGTGGAGATATTCGACAGAAGATTATGTCGGAGGCCCACAGTTCTCAGTATTATGTTCATCTAGGAGGGACGAAGATGTACCGAGATATTCGTCAGCATTTCTGGTGGAATGGTATGAAGAGGGAGATAGCTCAGTTTGTCTCTCGATGCTTAGTTTGCCAGCAGGTCAAGGCTGAGCACCAGAGACCGGCCGGACCTCTTCAGTCCTTACCGATTCCGGAATGGAAGTGGGATCATATTACTATAGACTTCGTGACTGGTCTTCCTAGAACCCCGACTGGTAGAGATGCCATTTGGGTTATAGTGGATCAACGCACGAAGGTTGCCCACTTCCAACCTTTCAGAGTTGGTCAGTCTACAGAGTAGTTGGCCGACTTGTACATGAGGCAGATTGTCAGATTGCATGGGGTGCCAGTTAGCATAGTCACAGATCGGGATTCCAGATTCACTTCTCATTTCTGGTAGAGTTTTCAGCAGAGTCTGGGTACCCGTTTGAGTTTATGTTCTGCATACCATCCTCAGACAGATGGTCAGTCGGAGCGTACGATTCAGACCTTGGAGGATATGCTTCGATCATGCATTCTTGACTTCAGTGGTTCTTGGGAGGATCAGTTGCATTTGGTGGAGTTCTCTTACAACAATAGCTTCCAGGCGAGCATTCAGATGGCTTCTTTCGAGGCTTTGTATGGTAGGAGATGTAGGTCACCCCTAGCTTGGGATGATATTGGAGAGAGGCAGATGCTTGGTCCAGAGATGATTGCTCAGTCAGTGGGAGTAGTCAGACAGGTCAGAGAGCATCTCAGAGTAGCTCAGGATCGATAGCGTCATTGGGCAGATCAGCATCTACGCCATCTTGAGTTCCCTGTCGGCGACCACGTATTTTTTTGGATTTTGCCTACCCGTGGTGTCATCAGGTTTGGCGTACGGGGAAAGCTTAGTCCTAGATTTATTGGGCCGTTCGATGTTCTCGAGCGAGTAGGGGATGTATCTTATTGCCTTGCTCTTCCACCGTCGTTATGCGAGGTACATGACGTATTTCACGTATCTCAGCTACGTCGATATGTTCCGGATCCGAGCCATATCCTAGATCATTCCGAGCTGGTCGTTGGTACTGACCTATCGTATGAGGAGAGGCCCATATCCATTTTGGACCGGAGGGAGAAGATTCTCAAGAATCGAACTATCCGATTAGTTCATGTTTCCTGGGATCATCACTCACCAGGCGAGTCGACTTGGGAGCACGAGGATGATATCCGAGCTCGTTACCCGTATCTGTTTGACTCGTGAGGTATACTTATTTCGTATATCAATGTTCTACCTTTTGTGTGATTGTAGGAATACATGATATTGTTGTTTACGTATGTTTAAATTGCTTTTACATTTCTTGTACACTACTCTAGTTAGATTTCATGCTTTATGAGTTTTCTATCTTGATCCTGATAGCATGTTTTCTTGAGTTTCTTGCTTACTTTTGATAACATTCAGGAAATTCCGAGGACGAAATTTTTCTAAGGAGGGGAGAGTTGTGAGACTCGTCTCACAGTATCGGTATTTATATACGGATACGTATTTTGCAACATATTTCGTATTTTCTTGGTTTTTGGAACACTTTAAATTTTCCCAAGACTATAGGTTTTCTCCTTGATCGGCATACCGCCGGTATACCGGTGTATACCGACGGCATGCCGTCTGGACATGTTTTCTACACTTTAGATATTTTTGGTTTCTGATATTTTCGTGAATAGTATTTCGGATATTTTTATGAATAGTATTTAGATATTTTTCATGAATAGTGTTTTGATATTTTCATGAATAGTGTTTAGATATTTTTGTGAATAGTGTAGATGTACCCTATTATCCAATGGATAATTGATTTTGTTTGAGTGGCCATGATTGACCTAGACTTTGACATGGATCATGATCCAACGACTAAGATTAATTCCCCCTTATATATATACCATTTCACTTTCTCTCTCCTCTCTCTTTTCATTCTCTTCACTCTCTCTTCATTTCTTCTTCCCTTCTCTTCCCTTGGAGCTTGCCAAGAGCTTGGCCTTGAGGTCTAGAGTGTGGTTTCGTACCCCTCTTGGTGGTGGAGTAGAAGATTAGGCTTGGAGCTTAACCTAGGCAAGTACATCCTGCCAAATTCATGAACAATATTATTTTTGTTGTCATTTTTGTTTTCCTTGGTATTAAAATGCTTAGAATTGTTCTAAACTCATTTTGTTAAGAATGTTTTCCTTGTGATTATCATCTATATGTATGTTTCTAAATTTGGTTTGAACTAGGTTTTGATTTTCTATTAACATCTAATATTGACTTAGAAGAAAACTCGGTATCAAGAGTGATACCGGTGTTACCATCATGGATCTTGGTCACATATGCATATATGAGGCCTTCACCAAGCTTGTATACATAGATTTTGAGTTTGGTGGAAATCGAAACTCGTTTCGGTTCCCGAGAACCTTTTTTTGGAGTATTTTGAGGTATTGATCTATCAAATCTTCGAATTTGTGAAAACTAATACTCCCATGTTGTAGGGAATTAAATTTTATGCGATTTTGACTTTTGAAAATCCGAATTTCGATTTAAAACAAAGTTTTTATGGCTGAAACAAGTTTTGATTTTTCAAGAATCAACTTTCTGTGACGGTTCGGAAAATCCGTCGAAAATCCACGGAAATCCGTCGAAAAATCCGAACTTGCACCACAAAACTTGCTGTGACACTTCGGAAAATCCGTCGGTAATCCGCAGTAATCCGTCGGATAAACCGATTAGGCTGTTTTTGTCTGTTTTTGCCCGTTTTGTCCGTTTTTGATATTTTCTTCGATTGTAATGAATTCTTAACATGATAAGATGATCTTGCATAGTTAAAGAATGATTGTACACCCTATATGAAATGTACTTAGCTTTAATTATTCTTTTCCACATGCCATGATATGTCTTTTGATAGATTCTTTCTTACAAGCTATAATAATTGTTGCCATGCCTTCTTTGCTTACTAGCTAGTGGCCCATCGTGGCACACCCATGATACATGTCATTTTTGCTTACATGACAGTGTCCTATCATGGCGCACTCTTGATTCTAGTACATGTCTAGCTCCTTGACAGTGGCTCGTCGTAGCACACTCTTGTCTTGATATTGTCATGTCTTGTTGTGGCTTGTTGTAATGCACAATCTTGCTTGTCTTGTCCAGTCTTGCATGTCTCATGTCTAGGATGGATTCTGCGGAATGCCACACCCAGAATCCAACAAAAAAAATGTTAAGGACTAAACAACTCGCTTGATTACCTAGATCATTGGAGACTTCCCCGGTTACCTGTTGCCCCTTTGGTCTTGGTCTTATATATATATATATATATATATATATATATATATATATATATATATATATATGGGATTTGGAGCTATCTGTAATGATGAGCACTCTTCCAGCACACCGTCGAGTGGGGCACCTCCTTAGGACACATGTATCTTACTGTAGTGTGTCTGCTATACTTTTTTTCTTTTTGGCTTGGATCATTCAGGTAGTAGCAGGCAGGTAACTGGACTTGGATTTCTCAAACTTGCATGTGTTAGTAATTAGGATTGTGGCAACCCTAGTTAGCTAAAGTATCAAGCCGTACTCATTGCTTGGCCGTGATTGATGGATGGAGTCCATTCTTGTCTAGTCTAGTCTTGCTCCAGTTTATCTTATTGTAGTACTTAGCTTCCTGTCATTCCTTACATGTTATTCTTCCTACTACATGCTCGGCTTTACCACATGCTCATATGTCCAGTTTACTCTATGTATTCACTTGCTATCCTTCTTGCATGTTCCAGTTTCCTTTCGTAAACACTGTGGTACCAATTTACTATTCTAGTCTCGTTTACTGCTTTATCTTAGAGATGTTATGAATTACATGCTGGTTTTAGTTCATAAGTTTGGCTTCGGTTGTGGTACTTGCTATTGGGGTTCTGACCCCACTGGTTTTGCATTGTCCAGATCTAGTTGAGGAGCCCGAGGATCTTCCGGACCTTCCTCTCGATGGTGACCACCCGGAGCACCAGGGGACTTGAGTGTGTGTTCTTTCGCTTACCCACTCTTTTCTGTACATATTCTTTTGAGGCGTTTAGCCACCGAGCACGTTTTTAGCTCATATTTTGGACTTGACTTTTGGCCTACGGGATTAGACATGATGTTATATTTGTAGACTGCAGTTAGAGCTGATCATGCATTACTTAGTCTTGCTAGTTCTTCATTTTGTATTACTAGCTTCATGATCATCTATATATTATAGTTTGGGACGCTTTACTGTCTTATATGCATGATGATCATATTCTTGTACGTTACTTCTTGTCTGAGACTGAGATATCTAGGATTATGTGACCTAGGATTGACTGTTAGTTTGTAGCAGTGACCCTCCATCTATACAGCTTATACGTTGTTTCAGAGTACTGGAGTACTTTGGTATACGTAGCTGGCCTTGTCCGTCCCTACTTGCCAGTATTCTGGTTCTGGGGCGTGACAACATTCAAGGACTGTACGAGTCATATCGGACTTGATTCATGGCCTTAGGTTCCGTATCTGGACTTCGGTTCAATTTCATGTACGTGGATAAATATATTACATAATTAATTATTTATTTTCAGAAACTGAACCTTGCTGTATTTGAATTTTTAGACAGTACATAAATGCTGTAGAAATCGGGAAATAATTGTATTTAAATACTATGTTAATTTAGATAATTTAATATAATTTTTACAGGATTTAATTTGCAGATTTTCCATTTTATAAAAATAGAAACACATAACTCATTTTCAAAGTACTTATGTTTACTGATTTTTAATAAATATCTATAGTAGTTTATAAATTCCAAAAAATTAGTATAAATTTCTATAATTATCAAGGATCATTTTGGTACTTTATTTTCTATATATTGGAGCTTTTTGCTATCTTAATAATTGTTGAAACACAGTGTATAGTCTGATTTATTAATTCAATAATTATGTCTTGTGAAGTTATGTGTGATTTTGGGATATTTTAGTATTGGGACCTTATCCTACCTTTGTATAGAGACCCTAAGAAGTTGGTTTAAGTATTGTGTCACCCCACATTGGTCTCCTATGCTAAAGTCATCATTTGGCAAGATGTCCAGTTAGAAAGTCGTGTCACACCACCAGTGTCCTAGTAATGAGCTTAGTATAAAAACTAAGATTGTATATCCTTTTTTGACAGTAACAGGACACCGGATACCTATAGCTTCCTATTCATACCCTTGCTTTGCATAAGGCAAGTACCCCTACAAACTTTATTTACTGCATAAACTGTGAATGAATCATATTAAAATACTGTTTCTTGAACTGCAAGTCATATCTTCACATGCTTTATACTGTTCTCAGTACCTACCATGCTTTATGCTGCACTCAGTATCACTCACATATTATAACTTGGGTTATGGGGAAACTGATAGCTGAGTACGTGATCATGCCCCTTCTCCCGTATGTATGTATCGAGCCAGGTCGTATTTTATATGCATACCTTGTCGTAGGTCATTATCCCATATTTCTGTACGTATGTACACCTATGCTTGTACACTTGTACGTATGTACATTTTATTATATGTAGACTATAGAAGCATGGAAAATATAGGGTTTATGCGGATCACAACTGACAACATGAGTATCCTGGAACAGATTGATCCACATAAAGAAGAGCCGTATGACAAACTCAGAACGCCCCCCTACGGCCCATCTTCACTAGACTGACTTTTGAGCCGTAGAGAGAATAGTTACTTATGCGGCCAAGATGATTAATCCTTCTGATAAAGCTGACTCTGGTCTAATAAAGCTGACAAACTCTGGCAGAGACTGACAGCTCTGACAACTCTGACGCTCTGAAAAGAAGATAAGACACGATTAGACTGGACAACTGATCCGAGCCGCATGAACCTTATGCAACTCAATCTACGTATTTCATGCGGCCAGAGGTAACTATAATCCGAGCCGCATGAGCTTTATACGGCCCAGAATATAAGAACCTATGTGGCTCAAAAGTCCCCAAGCTACATGCGGACTAAGGGAGACTGCCGCATGAGTCTTATGCAGCCCAGCATGGCCGAACTCTGAAGGGCCTATGCGGCTCAAAATGACGCAAGCAGACTTGTCCTATCTTGAAACGAGACATGTGGCAGGCTGACCAAGTCTCAACTACCCAGATTCGCTACAACAAAATCTCAACAACCCCCACTAGCTGGCAGCCCGAGATCGAGTCTTTGTGCACTGTGAGAGACACGTGGCCACGTGGCCCATTATGCGGCCCAAAAAGCTGCTACTGCAGAAAATACTATAAATAGCAGGGTATTACACCCAGACAAATGGTTGGCAATCCAAGGCTGGTAACCTACGAAAGGTAATTTCTTCGAGACCAAGGAGTGCGTCAGATAATCCAAGGAGTAAGGCAGAGTTGCTACACTTTCCCGAGCCTCTATCGTCACCCCCAGAATAAAAACTAAACAATTGTACTTAGATTGTCTCCTAGGCTCTCTTTCTAGGCTTTTCCTTGTACAAGCGAGTTTACAATCAAGTTTAATTCATCTGTAATTTGTTGTGCTTGATATTTAATAGCAAACACGATGGCGACTCTGCTTGAGACATCCTTCTCCTCTGATGCGAATTTGGTGACGCAATCTAACGTATCTAAGCTCGGCTCCATGCAGCAAATGCTCGTGGCTCGATTTGACCAACGAGCATTCGAAGAAATGCTCTCTAAAGAGAGCACCAGCTCATCGCAGAAGAGAGCCAACCCAAAAAGATCTTACAGCATGTCGAAGCGCAAAACTGTTGCCCCCGACCAGGTTCTCGAAGAAGCTCCTTCTGCGGCTCAAGACGGTGGTCAAGACTCTTCTGCGGCCTTGCTTCCGACCGCAGATAACCCCACTGTCCCCAAATCCGGCAAAGGAAAATACTACGATGCTGAGTTTTTGGGGGCACAAGGAAAATCTATACGGACAAGGAAGAGACCGCATAAGAGAGATGAGCAGATGATTCATGCGGCAGCCAACTCTTGTTTGCCACTGATTGTAAAAGAACAGAACAATTATCGGAGGACTGAACTTAGACTCACAATACAAACTCGCTCGTACAAAGAAAGCCTAGGGACGAAAGCCTAGGTACAGCAATCTAAGTACAATTGTTTATTTTAGATTCTGGGGGTGACGATAGAGGCTCGGGAAAGCGACGACAGCTCTGCCTTACTCCTTGGATGATCGGGTCCAGCCTTGGCTCTGTAGAAGAACTGCTTGGCGTTGATGAAGAAATGCTCTCTTTTCAGGCTCTGTATCTTCTCTCTCTGGCTCTCTGGCTCTTTCTGTATATATCTCCTCCGTATCTCTCTCTCTGTATGTCCTTTGTGGATGTATATCCTCGCAAAGGAATGGCACCTTGCTATTTATAAGAGGGGGGGCCTCATTAGGGTTTGCAATGATTGCCCATTCTTAAAAGTCGGCGGCTAAGGATCACTAGATCTGGGCCGTTCATCTTGAATATACGAGATTTGAGCAATAAATATGATTGCATCAAATCTTTTGTGGGTAATTAATGATGATTGACATAAATCCTCCTGATTTGTCATGCCAACCTCAGATTTCTCGACACGTGTCATTAATTTGCTTAATTGCAAATGATCTGATTTGATCCTAACATTTTATTGGGATTTGTTGAGGGATTTCGATCAATTTGATGCCACGTGTCTTAACCGTGAACCACTGCAGAAATCTGAGCCGCAGGAAAGTTGCTCCTCATTGAGCCGCATAAGGCTGGCCACGTGTCAAGGCTGCTTGAGAGTGGTCCCCTGAACATTTGAACTGCATAGTGATGATCTGAGCCGCATGAGTGTAGGTGACCGCATGATGGGTACCTTCTTCGTGAACCGCATAAAGATAGTCTTCGTGAGCCGCATGGGGCAGCCTTCGCTTGAACCGCATGGGGATAGCTTTGGTCTGAACCGCATGAAATATCTTCGGCCTGAGCCGTATGGGATAACTTCGGCCTGAGCCGCATGGGGTGGTCTCTGCCTAAGCCGCATGCGACTGTCCACGTGTCAAGGCCGCATGACAGTTTCTGGATCTCGTGGGATCGTGCCAGAGATTTCCTTTATTTCCCTAGGAGTCTGCCATTATGACGGAGTCATAATTGTATTTTTGTGTCAGGGCTGTCATGTGTCAGAGCTGTCAGCCGTCAAGGTATTTAATACAGTAAAGGACAAACGGAAGAGCTGTTTGGGACCACGTGGCTCCTCTCTGGGCCGCATGGGACTATTCGAACCGCATAGACGCTTGAGCCGCATGGGCACCTGAGCCGCATGGGCTCTCTGTTGATTTTGGGCCGCATAAGGCCTCCCTGCTGCCTTTGGGCCGCATGAAGCTTTCTGAGCCGCATGAAGCATTCTGGATTTTGAGCCGCATAAAATCCTCATGGGCAGCATGGAGCTTTCTGGGTTTCCAGTCGCATGAGACTCCCCTTCTTTCCTTGTGCTTGTGAAGGATCACATCTCGCAAGTCAAGGACATCTCGATCAACCTTCGCACTCTCTTTGTTGACCCGAGTATCTCGAGCATACGAGTGTGTAAGTATCATGTTCGCTCCCCGATGCGGGACTAGTAAAAGTACTTGTCCTTCATCTTTGTTGGGAGACTCTTGAGAACCACCCTATCCGTTTGCTGACCGTCAACGGGCACCGTTAACTCAGAGGTGCTATCAACGTGGAAGTTCTATGTATTGGGTGAAAGAATGCTATGGAACAGCTGGGCTCCAAAAGTATGTGATAATGAGGAAAGATGTGGATGTACTAGGTATTTGAAAGAATGCCAGGGAGCAGCTGGGCTCCCAAGACATGATGAGAAAAGAGTGGCATGTACTTGAAAACTTAGTACATCATTCGTGGTCAACTGCAGACATTTGTGGTCGTCGGGAGACATTTGTGGGCCTATTATCCTTGGCGTACCCTGGCTTAGGATACGGATAATAGGATGAAGGGGAACCAACATACTTACTCAGAGGTAATGAGGACATGGCAAGTATGGGGGTTTTACCGTGGAGTCTTCCTACTCAGAGGTAATGAGGACATGGCAGGAGTGGACTCAGCGGAGAATATTTGTGGTCAACAGAGGACATTTGTGGGCCTATTACCCTTGGCGTACCCTGGTTTAGGGTACGGATAATAAGACGAGAGAGAACCAACATACTTACTCAGAGGTAATGAGGACATGGCAAGTACGAAGGTTTTACCGTGGAGTCTTCCTACTCAGAGGTAATAAGGACATGGCAGGAGTGGACTCAACGGAGGATATTTCTGGAGCTATTATCCTTGGCGTACCCTGGGGTTTTTGTTTTTTTTTTGGTACAGATAATAAGTCGAGGGAGGACCAACATATTTACTCAGAGGTAATAAGGACATGGTAAATATGAGGGTTTCTTCGACGGAGCCTTCCCACTCAGAGGTAATGAGGACATGACATGAGTGGGCTCAATGAAGGAGGGTACATAGAACGACTCAGAGGTAATGAGGACATGGAAGTTCTATGTAAAGGGGTGATTTGTTTTTGGCGAAAGTGAAACGATTCAGAGGTAATGAGGACATGGCCGTTTTAGAAATTCGTGGATCTGTTACCCTTTTTGTGCACTGGGAGTGCGAGTAGTGGATCATGAGGGAGGATCTCTTTCAGGAAGAAGGTTCTGAGGTATGGTCATACATGACTTACTATCTGAAAGAGTGACCGGAATATGAGTTCAGAGATACCTGCGGGTACATAACTCGATAATCTGGGATGTTATGGATATGAGTTCAGCGGCACCGGCGGGTACATAACTCGATAATCTAGAATGTTGTGGATGTGAGTTCAGCGGCACCAGCGGGTACATAACTCAGCCATCTGAAAAAATATGGATGTGAGTTCAGCGGTACCAGCGGGTACATAACTCAATAATCTGGAATGTTGGAAGTGTGAGTTCAGCGGCACCAGCGGGTACATAACTCAATAATCTGGTGTTTGGAGAATATGAGTTCAGCGGTACCGGCGGGTACGTAACTCATTGCTTCGGAAAATTTGTCATCGGGATGTGAGTTCAGCGGTACCAGTGTACATAACTCATCATCTTGGAAATTTGTCGTCGGAATGTGAGTTCAGCGGTACGAGAGAGTACATAACTCAACACTTTGGCATATTTGTAGTTAGGACGCGAGTTCAGCGGTACCAGCGGGTACGTAACTCATCACCTTGGCAGATTTATAGACGGGACGCGAGTTCAGCGGTACCAGTGGGTACGTAACTCACCGATCTTGGAAATTTGTAGTCAGGATGTGAGTTCAGCGGTACGAGAGAGTACATGACTCATCACTTTGGCATATTTGTAGTCAGGATGCGAGTTCAGTGGTACCAGCGGGTACGTAACTCATCACCTTGGCAGATTTATAGGCGGGACGCGAGTTCAGCGGTACCAGCAGGTACGTAACTCACCGATCTTGGAAATTTGTAGTCAGGATGTGAGTTCAGCAATACCAGGGGGTACATGACTCACAGTCCGAGAGATTTGAATTCGACGTGTAAGTCCAGCGATACCGTTGTTGTTTTGGGCGTTTGATCTTGTCCTCTCCCTCTGAGATGTGCAATCCCAATTGGCGAGCCTTCTTTACCCGTTCTTCGACGCTAGTGGCACTGATAATAAATGTCTTCCAGTCCTTGAATTGACTTTCGCCCATCTAGAGGCTGATTGTTGGAAGCAGTCTCTTTTGGCAAATTTCAATTAAGGAGGATTTCGGATTACCAGACGGCAGCTTCATGGCGGTTTGGCGGAACCGCTCAATATAGTTCCTTGTCAGCTCTTTCTTCCCTTGAACGACGTCCATGAGGGTGGACATTGTGATGTCCTGTCCTACTTCGTAGAATCTCTCCAAGAACATGTGCTTGAAGCTGGCGAAGGAGTGGATGCAGTTGTCTGGCAGGTTACGGTACCAGTCGAAGGCGACCCCTTCCAATGCCCCAGTGAATAGTCGTGTAAGGATGGCATCGTCATGGAGCAAATGGTCAGTGGTGACCTCGAAGTAAGTGATCTACCGACTGGCGGAGGTCTTGCCATCATAGGGATTGATATTGAAAGGCTTATATCTTGGTGGGAAGGGGACATCCCTCCATGCTGCAGGGTACGGTTGCCGTATTCTGAGGTCCTGAGAGGTTTTTCGAGCGTGAAACATGGCTCGGAGCTCCTGGACCTCTCTTCTCGCTTCTCGGGCCTCATCCACAGCGGTGGGTGCCGTTACTTCAGGAGGATTGTTGCCCAGATTCGGTGCCACTGAATTTGAGTCCGTATTGACCGCGGGACCCACGCTTGTTTGGCCAGGCGTCCATCCTTGTAGAGTTGGATGGGCCGCTTTGATCTCGTCTACAGACTTGACCAAGGCGTACAATATGGCTTCGAGAGTGTCGATATGTTGGCGATTACTGGAACCACCTTGGCTGCTGTCCGTCATGAACACCGTCTTTACATGAGGAGAGATGGACGGGACGGTGGAGGAAGCGCCCTCCGAATCATACCCCTGTAGTGAGAAGTCATCGAGATATGTGGGAATGTCTTCCTCTGATTCGGACTCAGAAGGAACAGTACCCCCAGTTTCCGAGTTTGTCTCGTCTTGGGAGTTGTGGACGTCCTCGGGGATGTCGGGGTTTGCTGCATCTGATGGGAGAGTTGTTACCCCAGGCTCATCTTCTTGGAACATCAGATTGTCGTAGAGGTTGGGAGGAGTGCTACCCCAAGTCCCAGCAACCCCCAGTGGTGCGAACGACGAATCTCCCACTGTAGCAGATTTCGTCTTAGAACGGGTACCTTGGAAAACTCCGATGGTGGGCACCCGTTTAGACGATAGTCTCTTAGTCATAGTGGTTAAAATCTTCGGGCTGGGAACATTTGTCTTCTTCCCTCTCCCATCGGCGGGGACTTTCTGAGCGGAGATAACGGGAAGTGCCTCGTCTTCTGAACATGTTTGTTGCAGTCTTTGGAAGACGTACTGCCGGCCTTCTCGTACCGTCACATTATTGTAACAGCAGTTGACGATGACTTGGGTACAGTGACGTCCGTGGGAGGATTCTTTACACCCGGAGGCACCTTCTCTTTCCTTGCGTTTGTGGAGGATGGCCTCATGCAAGTCAGATGGGTCCGGATCGACCATGTTTGCTCCCTGGGTTTTGGAAGACTTTTGGAAACCTCTCTGTCCGTTTGCCGCCGGGGGCTAGACTCGAGTGGTTCTGTACAACTTTCCATCAGAGGCCCGCATAACGGTATGTGGGACGCTCGGATGGTCAGAGGTCGGATCAGCGGACCGAGCTTGCCAAGCTCGTGCTGCCCTAGACTTCTTCACTCTAGTGCGTGAGGGCACATAGTAGGAAGAGTCTAAGGGGTACTAGAGAGAGTCAGACATATCTTCTTAGGAGCACAAGAGATCAGAACCATAGGAGAGGCGGTCGACGACAGAGCCGCGTGGAGCAGGCGGCATGCGGCTGGCATCAATAGTCTCCATGCGGCTGGCAGTCGTAGCCGCATGGGTTTTACTCATGCGGCTGAAAGTCTCAGCCGCATAGGTCTTCTCCATGCGGCTGGAAATCCTGGCCGCATGAGTATTGTGCCTTTGGCTAGCAGTCTCAGTCGCATGGTCATCAGTCATGCGGCTGGCAATCTTGGCCGCATAAGTCTTCGTCTTGAGGCTAGTGCCCTTGTTCGATTTCTTCCTGGAGCACATAGGTTCGCTCTTTGCCCCTGTAAGTCCAACATCATAGTGCTTTCCTTTGCCGGACTTGGGGACAGCAAAGTCCTCTATGACTCGAAGTGGGGCCGCGCGAGAGTCGCCTTCGCCGTCTTGGGCAGCAGAGAGTACTCCGTCCAGAGTTTGGGAAGGAGCAAATAATTTTGGCCTCCACTCGCTGCGAGCTTTCTTTGTGCAGGTTCGCTTCTGGACCGGGCCAGCGCTTCCCTCGGAGAGCATTTCTTCAAACGCCTGTTGGTCGAAGCGGACGACCATCTTCTGTTGCGTGGAGCCAAGTTTGGCTGCATCCGATTGCATCACCAACTCCTCAGCCGTGGAGAAGTTTGTCCCCAGCAGAGTCGCCATCGTGTTTGCCATTGATTGTAAAAGAACAGAACAATTATCGGAGGACTGAACTTAGACTCGTAATACAAACTCGCTCGTACAAAGAAAGCCTAGGGACGAAAGCCTAGGTACAGCAATCTAAGTACAATTATTTATTTTAGATTCTGGAGGGTGACGATAGAGGCTCGGGAAAGCGACGACAGCTCTGTCTTACTCCTTGGACGATCGGGTGCAGCCTTGGCTCTGTAGAAGAACTGCTTGGCGTTGATGAAGAAATGCTCTCTTTTCAGGCTCTGTATCTTCTCTCTCTGGCTCTCTGGCTCTCTCTGTATATGTCTTCTCCGTATCTCTCTCTCCCTGTATGTCCTCTATGGATGTATATCCTCGCAAGAGAATGGCACCTTGCTATTTATAAGAGTGGGGGGCCTCATTAGGGTTTGCAATGATTGCCCATTCTTAAAAGTCGGCGGTTAAGGATCACTAGATCTGGGCCGTTCATCTTGAATATACGAGATTTGAGCAATAAATGTGATTGCATCAAATCTTTTGTGGGTAATTAATGATGATTGACATAAATCCTCCTGATTTGTCATGCTAACCTTGGATTTCTCGACACGTGTCATTAATTTGCTTGATTGCAAATAATCTGATTTGATCCCAATATTTTATTGGGATTTGTTGAGGGATTTCGATCAATTTGATACCACGTGCCCCGCTATCATGCCACGTGTCTTAACTGTGAGCCACTGCAGAAATCTGAGCCGCAGGAAAGTTGCTCCTCATTGAGCCGCATAAGGCTGGCCATGTGTCAAGGCTGCTTGAGAGTGGTCCCCTGAACATTTGAACCGCATGGTGATAATCTGAGCCGCATGAGTGTAGGTGACCGCATGATGGGTACCTTCTTCGTGAACCGCATGAAGATAGTCTTCCTGAGCTGCATGAGGCAGCCTTCGCTTGAACCGCATGGGGATAGCTTTGGTCTGAGCCGCATGGAATAACTTCGGCCTGAGCCGCATGGGATAACTTCGGCCTGAGCCGCATGGGGTGGTCTCTGCCTGAGCCGCATGCGACTGTCCACGTGTCAAGGCCGTATGACAGTTTCTGGATCTCGGGGGATCGTACCAGAGATTTCCTTCATTTCCCTAGGAGTCTGCCATTATGACGGAGTCATAATTGTATTTTTGTGTCAGGGCTGTCATGTGTCAGAGCTGTCAGCCGTCAAGGCATTTAATGCAGTAAAGGATAAACGGGAGAGCTGTTTGGGACCACGTGGCTCCTCTCTGGGCCGTATGGGACTATTCGAGCCGCATAGACGCTTGAGCCGCATGGGCACCTGAGCCGTATGGGCTCTCTGAGCCGCATGGGCTCTCTGTTGATTTTGGACCGCATAAGGCCTTCCTGCTGCCTTTGGGCCGCATGAAGCTTTCTGAGCCGCATGAAGCATTCTGGATTTTGAGCCGCATAAAATCTTCATGGGCCGCATAGAGCTTTCTGGGTTTCCAGTCGCATGAGACTCCCCTTCTTTCCTTGTGCTTGTGAAGGATCACATCTCGCAAGTCAAGGACATCTCGATCAACCTTTGCACTCGCTTTGTGGACCCGGGTATCTCGAGCATACGAGTGCGTAATATCATGTTCGCTCCCCGATACAGGACTAGTAAAATTACTTGTCCTTGATCTTTGTTGGGAGACTCTTGAGAACCACCCTATCCATTTGCTGCCGGGGGCTGGACACGGGCGGTTCTGTACAACTTTCCATTAGAGGCCCGCGTAGCGGGATGCTCTGATGGTCAGAGGTTGGGACAGCTGACTGAGCTCGACGAGCCCGCGCTGCCCTAGACTTCTTCGACTTAGCACCCGAAGGTGCATAGTAGGAAGGGTCCAAGTTGGAAGGAGGGAAGAGAAGTAGGTGCCCTTTTCGAAGGAGGAAAGGGAGCTATATTTATAGAATGGAATAAGCCCTTTCTTTTTCTCCTTTCCGATGTGGGACTAAAAGTAATATTTTTCATGCTTCTACAACTCTGGCCGCAGATAGATCGCCCATGTGGCAGCCAACTCTGACCGCAGACTGATCGCCCATGCGGCAGCCAACTCTGGCCGCAGGCAGATAGCCCATACGGCAGCCAACTTTGGCCGCAGGCAGATGGCCCATGCGACAGCCAGTCCTGGCCATAGACAGAGTGTCTCATGCTGCCCTGGCAGAAGTTCTGTATTTGACCGTCTCTCATGCGGGTCCGACTCCATGCGGCCCATTGAGAATGTGGGATGTATCAATCTGGTCTCTTTTTGCTATGTGCCTTCGGGTGCTAAGTCAAAAAAGTCTAGGGAAGTACGGGCCCAACAAGCCCAGTCAACTGTCCAAGTTGCTGACCGTCAGCGGGCACCGTTAACTGTTATACGGGCTCCTGATGGAAAGTTGTATAGAACCACCCGTGTCCAGTCCCCCAGGGCTAACGGACAGGGTGGGTCTCAAAAGTCTCTCCAACGATCGAGAGCAAGTGCTTTTACTAGCCTTAGATCAGGGAGCAAACATGATACCTACGCACCTGTATGCTCGGGACACACGAGTCCACAAATGGGAGGCAAAGGTAGATCAATCCGCTACCGACTTGCGAGAGGTGATTACTCACAAACGCAAGAAGAAGGAAGCAACCTTGGCGTGCGATGAGCCCCTCCCGGGACGTCGTTGCACCCAAGTCATCATCAACTGCTGCTGCGACAAGTCGACAACACTTGAGGATCGGCAATCCGTTTTCCAACTACTGTAGCACCCAGCACCCTTCCAACAACAACTTGAGGAACAGGTGCAAATTTCGGAAGACGAGGAATTTTCTGTTGCCTCCTATATTTCAACCCGGAAGGTTATTCCCGACAAGGAAGGAAAGAAGACAGGCTCTTCCAGCCTGGCAATCTCAGCCAGCATTGCAAGGAAATTCTCATCTGGAGGACTGCCACTGACAACCACAGGGGGTGTCTACCTAAGCACTCGATCCAAAAAGAAGCTGCCAACACCTGGGGGTGCATCCTTGACCTCCCTCGGGGTAGATGAGACCAGGGGTAGCAGTCCCTGTAGCTCCCATTTCCCGAAAAGTTTGAAATATTTTATTATTGTTTATTTTATTTTAATGGGGATTTTTAGATTTTTTAGATAATTAAGTATTGACTTATTGGATTTCGTATTATTTTATTGAGGATATATAATATTAATATTATTATCGTGATTATTAAATATAAATCATTTATTATTATTTATCGTCATTTTATTCATTATCAAAGGATACAAGTGTATATATAAATATATGATATAATATGTGTGTATATAGATATTAGTTTGTTATAAGTGTGCAAATATATATTGAAATGATATGTATAGAAATGTATATATATGTGACGGTATATACATAAATGTATATATGTGACGGTATATACATAAATGTATATATATGTGATTTTATATATATGAATATTATAAGTAATTGTACGTATATATCTAAATATTATTTTGTGTGTGAATATATATATATATATATATATATATATATATATATATATATGTAAATATATATGTACATAATGATATGTATATATGGGAATTTATATACATGCATGTGTATATATATAATACATATACGTATATGTATAAATATGAGTATTTATATATGTAATTATATAATAAATATAAAAGCAAAGAAAAAGGATAAATTTACTTTTATCCATTTCTGCAAACACCCCATAGCTCTGTTTACTTTAACCATTCTCCCACAAGCCTTAACAATAGCATTAAGCATAACAAAATCTGAAGAGCAATCCAGCCCTAACCCAAGCCAACTATCCCGAGCCCTGGTCCCACTTAACTAACTGAGCCATGCTCAGCCGCATAATAACTTCCCAACATGCTAAACAACAGAACAGAGACCCGACTCCCCAGTATTAATAGGGAGATCGAGAGTTCCCTTCGTAAACAACTCGAAACTCAACCCTAACTTCAACAACCAACGCCGCCACCCCCCTCCTCCTATGCCTGGCGACCACCCCGCGCTCGTGGCGCCGCCACGCGCGGCCGTCGCCGCCGGCCAGGCGGGCGCAACCAGCGCGCGCGACGGGGAACAGCACCCAGCGCACAGAGAACAGCCGCTGCGGGGCTGACTTCGCGGCAGGATCCTCGCCATCTCGCTACGGCGAATCTCGAACCGCTTACGCAGGTACGGAGCTAACCTATAGGTCTTCAATCCCCTTCAAGTAGTTTAGGTTAATTCGCTTCATGCACGTCGCAAATCGATTCCCAAAATTGGGAAAAATCTCGATTTCCAGGATTTAGAAACTGTCCCAAAGTCCGAAGTTGGCGGTCGATTTACGGCCAGAATATTATGAAATTTGGAAAAGTGCTTGAACAATCTTTTAGACAACATATACGAGATGAAAACCCCACTTTTCATTTAATTTTTAGCTATTTGTACAGTAAGAAAATCCAGTTTGAAAACCAAGAAAAACCTGTTTCAAAAACCATGAAAACGCTCCACACGACGTCCGTCCCGCCATTCCAGGCGACGTGGTCGCGCACCGAAGACATCGAAAGCTGCGTAACGGCTTCGTGGTCGTGTGTACTTTGACGGAATTCAAATTGGTCGCGTGTGCGCGACGAATTCGACGCGTATCCGTCGAAATCGCCCCGTATCCGTCCAATGCAAATTCAGTCATAACTTTGTGCACGCTTGTCAGATCGAGAAAAAACTTGCGCCAACAGGACCGTATCATTTTTCTGGTCCTGCATGCCAAGTTTGGTCCGATTCTGAGACAGTTGAAATCGACGTCGTTTTGTGGGCCCCACGGTTCCACTCAACGGGCGATTCTGTGCACGGCCCGCCGGAATCCAGCTTTGGACATACGGTTGGGTTCGTATAGGAAAACTGGATCCGTAGACATGTAGTTTGACGACTTTAGAGACCGTTGACTCTGGCACGCTTTTCGGTGCAAAGCGGGTCCAACGACGGACATCGTTTTTGCCAAAAATTACCGTTTTGCCCCTGTGTCCAGAATTGGACTTAAGGACAGGCAATCCTAGCTAATTTGGCTATTCTGAGAATGTTGGTACTATTTATTTCAGCATCCGGAGACTTCTGCATGTGTTGATTGATTGTGGCTCGTGAGTGGTATTTATTATTGGTTTCTCCAGCTAAGGACCTCAGGCAAGTGCACTTTCTGATTGCTTTCCGATTCATAGTAGTCTTTTCATTTCATGTCTATACATACATCTTGCTGCTTGTTGACACGCTCGTCACACGGAGTAGTCGGAAGGGGAAATATCTTAGTATACATGTGGACTACCCAGAAATATCCCATGAGTTTATTCTTGAACGATAGCTGCTGCACACGACACGTGCAGTATGCCGGATTTTACCCCCTAGCCGTCCACATGGCGAAAGGATATTTCACACCACTTAGATAGATGTCTTTTATTAGCTTTTCTTTGTTTATTTCTCTATCGTGCTATGACATCACTTTATCTTACAGTTTTCATTTCTCATATGCTATTTTCATGTCTTGATAATTCTATTGTGTTTTGCACTGCCGTCGGTTTGTGTACTTGTTCCAATCCTGACTGGATAACCAACATTTTTCAAGTTTAGCCGCGATCACTCTTAGCACTGGGAGAACTTGGGTATGCTGAAGACAACCTAGAAATAGAAAGCATTGTATCAATTTCATTAATTGTAAAATTCTGTATTTTTCTTTAATTGTAAAGGTTGTAATAAATTTAGAGATGTGAATGAGCAGCAATTGTGATATTTGAGCATTATTTCTTGCGGGCTTGACAGCGTTCTACCGTCGACTCTGCGGCGGAGGCTGGCTTGGACACGTCTCGTATCCGAAAAGCGGGTGCGGGACGTGACAAGTTTTTGTGGTGGCCCATGCAGGTCAGTTTTCGCAAACCATGCGAACTCGTGATGGTACGTTAGTCGTACTATTGCGAGCCTGCCCTCAAGAAATGCTCATTCACAAATAGGATTAAAATAATTTAGGAGAATAACTAGGACTAGGAGTCCCTTGTTCAAATTGACCGTTGGGTAGTTAAGGTTGCCAGACAGGTCATGCAATTTAGATAAGGAATTATTAATTTTGGATAGCTTGCTAGATACATAATTGCTTTTGATACGATGATATGCTTCAATGATAGTCTGTCATTCACTTGATTAGTTAGGCTTATCTAGAATTAAGGCTTTGATCTTGATGAAATGTTTAACTTTCTTTTGCTTTATTAGATGTAAATTTTATAACATAAGTTAGAACTGCCTATTTAAATTCTATCTTGTCGTAAGGAACTGGTTTATAATTTCTAATCCTGCTAATCATATATGAATCTCGAAGTAGATTTATTTGAGATTTTCCCTTCAACCATTTGAAATATTTATGAAATCAAGATTAGGGTGTTATTATTTTATTTGTCTTCAGACCTTTCTTTTCGACCAGCCTTTTACCTTAAGGAATGAGAATTGTAAGCAGATGTTACACTATCTATCCTAGTCAAATAGATTGGACCCTTAGGTATCCTTGAAGTCTCAGGAAAATAGTTAGAATAAACTTTACGACTGCAATGGCCAGCCAGCAGCGCACTGGCGAGACAAAACCCATAGAATTGAAATCGTTTCGAAGAATCATAGTCTATGGAACATTCCAGAAACTAGGTTCTCGTTGACTTCCTTAGATCTTAGATACCCTTGTGACAATATAAAGTAGAGTACATGATAGCTTATCATCCCTGAATCACGGAACCAAGGGTTTGCCGTAGCCAGAGTATACGGGCAAGGCATAATTCTCGGTGAAACGATTTCAGATGTGATTACAAGTTTAGGATATTATAGAGAATAGAGACTGCCCTGTATGACCCTAAGATCCGAAACCAATACTAGTGTAAGTTCTGTAAGTCGAGTAGCATGTCTCCCAACCCGTGGTCCTTGTGTTTTATTAACAAGGTAATTGACTGACAATAACAGGTTCATCCAGACTATAGGAATTAGAATTCCATAACCTATTAGTCGACCAAGGCCTTATGGATAGAAGATAATAGGTTGACTGTATAGGCAATAACACCGGGTAAGGTTTTGATTCTCTCAAAATTCAAACTTTTGCCCCCTTTCCAAAAATCTTGCCTACTTATATTTTGACTATCTTGACCAACGTTGCTATTACAGCCTAGTTTTGCAAGCTTACTATTTTATCGAGCTTGATCCAAGACATATGTCTAGCTAACATATTGTCTAATCAGAATCATTGTATTACGGTCTGATCAACCATGATGCATTTGGTTCGCTTTTATTTAATTACTCTACGTGGAATGAGGTATAGATGTATCTAGGATCTCACTCGCGACTACTTTGACAATCCCTCTTGAAATAATACCTTCGCCTTTGAATCACGTAATCGTACTCGGTGACCCCTCTCTTGAACTCCTTATTTGTTTTGTCTTTCACTGATTTGGAAAGACGAAAGCTCGCAATTGATAGATAGATAGATACAAAGTAGTATGCACCCGTGTAGCTACCATCGACCAGCCCTGTGACAGGAACCTTGCCACCCTATTCTAGCCTCTAAGGTGGGTAGACTGTAAGACTTCTAAAATTTTGTGATATACGAAGACTACTGATTGATTAGAATAGTTTTTCATTAGAATGATAATTAGTGCCCTTGGACTCCCACTTTTCATTTAGATGATTTTGTGTCCTCGGCCGTGTCATTAATATTCGGAGCACGAGATCAGCTGTTATCTTCCAACAAATTTCATATGTAAGATCTAGACGAGTCCACCTTCATCTAGGTATACAATGTCCCACTCAAACCCGTCCCTTTGTACTCTATTTTTACGATACGACTTTCAGGTTAAAAGGACTAGCTATAACCTTTACCGTAATACCATTATACTTTCCGACTCCCACTAGAACCTCAACCTTGATTCAATTCTTTTGACCCAATATATGGTTGTGATCTACCTGAAGCCTACTACGCACATGCCACAAGTGTGCCACCCAATTGAGGCCTCATGTGCTACTTAAACACAAAAGTCACTGAAGGTGCATTTTGGCTTGAGAGACCTAGCTAACCAACCCGACTAGCAACTAGCTCAACCACTTGGAAGGAACCCTATTCTAGGATACTCTAATCTAGTAGGAATAGTTCTATTATTGGGATCTTGTCTAGTCCACGTAGATTGGAACCCAATGGTCATCCAACCAACGACTGATGTCCGAATGGAGAACCCATTAAGACCCAGTAAAATCCATCCATGCATACCACCACATTTAGACTATAAAACCAAACTATTTGAAATAGGTCCCTTTACCTATCATGTAGCCTCCACCTCTTAGAATGTGCAGTCCTTCGTAAACCTTATCCCATCTACCTGGAAATCGAGATACGATCTTGTATTGCATTTACATTCTTTTCTTGTGTGTTTAAATAACCACGAAAAAGATCACAACTTCGATTTCTCAAATTTTGTTCTGTTTTGGAACCCTGTTTAGAATTTCGAGAATGAAACTTCTGTAATGCACTGATTGCAAGCCCCTCTAAGAAACGAAGGACTCTTCGATTGAGCAAGTGACTAGACTAGAATGGCTCAATCTAGCGAATAAGACAATAGGTTCATAAGTACTATTTATATCTATATTGTTGGATATTCTCTACGGCTCTTAAAACTTCATAATTGCTCGATTATTCTTCCTTATCTTCTGGTCCTCCCTATTTCAGAATGTCAAATGGACATGCTTACTAGAACTTATCAATATTGTTAGCTACTGGTGTAAATTTACTTGTTAAGTTTTTGGGATTGCTTGATAGATATAAGTAGTTTATAGGCATCATATGCAGAAGGTATTTGCTGTTAGGATTGTTAGCAACCAGTTAGAAAATTTTAAGATCTTAGTTTTGAGGAGTAGTGTGACCAAAGGTGGGTAGAAGCCCTCAAGTATTCGAAGTTATAAATATTTTTGAGAAATTGAAATTTGAGAAGATTGTGGTAATAGTGGATTACTCTTTTCATTTTATTTTGAATTTTAGGCATGCCTATGAGTTAGAATTTCGAGGACGAAATTATTTTAAGGTGGGTAGATTTGTAGCTCCCCTTTCCCGAAAAGTTTGAAATATTTTATTATTGTTTATTTTATTTTAATGGGGATTTTTAGATTTTATAGATAATTAAGTATTGACTTATTAGATTTCGTATTATTTTATTGAGGATATATAATATTAATATTATTATCGTGATTATTAAATATAAATCATTTATTATTATTTATCGTCATTTTATTCATTATCTAAGGATACAAGTGTATATATAAATATATGATATAATATGTGTGTATATAGATATTAGTTTGTTATAAGTGTGCAAATATATATAGAAATGATATGTATAGAAATGTATATATATGTGACGGTATATACATAAATGTATATATATGTGACGGTATATACATAAATGTATATATATGTGATTTTATATATATGAATATTATAAGTAATTGTACGTATATATCTAAATATTATTTTGTGTGTGAATATATATATATATATATATATATATATATATATATATATATATATATGTAAATATATATGTACATAATGATATGTATATATATGGGAATTTATATACATGCATGTGTATATATATAATACATATACGTATATGTATAAATATGAGTATTTATATATGTAATTATATAATAAATATAAAAGCAAAGAAAAAGAATAAATTTACTTTTATCCATTTCTGCAAACACCCCATAGCTCTGTTTACTTTAACCATTCTCCCACAAGCCTTAACAATAGCATTAAGCATAACAAAATCTGAAGAGCAATCCAGCCCTAACCCAAGCCAACTATTCCGAGCCCTGGTCCCACTTAACTAACCGAGCCATGCTCAGCCGCATAATAACTTCCCAACATGCTAAACAACAGAACAGAGACCCGACTCCCCAGTATTAATAGGGAGATCGAGAGTTCCCTTCGTAAACAACTCGAAACTCAACCCTAACTTCAACAACCAACGCCGCCACCCCCTCCTCCTATGCCTGGCGACCACCCCGTGCTTGTGGCGCCGCCACGCGCGGCCGTTGCCGCCGGCCAGGCGCGCGCAACCAGCGCGCGCGACGGGGAACAGCACCCAGCGCACAGAGAACAGCCGCTGCGGGGCTGACTTCGCGGCAGGATCCTCGCCATCTTGCTTCGGCGAATCTCGAACCGCTTGCGCAGGTACGGAGCTAACCTATAGGTCTTCAATCCCCTTCAAGTAGTTTAGGTTAATTCGCTTCATGCGCGTCGCAAATCGATTCCCAAAATTGGGAAAAATCTCGATTTCCAGGATTTAGAAACTGTCCCAAAGTCCGAAGTTGGCGGTCGATTTACGGCCAGAATATTGTGAAATTTGGAAAAGTGCTTGAACAATCTTTTAGACAACATATACGAGATGGAAACCCCACTTTTCGTTTAATTTTTAGCTATTTGTACAGTAAGAAAATCCAGTTTGAAAACCAAGAAAAACCTGTTTCAAAAACCATGAAAACGCTCCACACGACGTCCGTCCCGTCATTCCGGGCGACGTGGTCATGCACCGAAGACATCGAAAGCTGCGTAACGGCTTCGTGGTCGTGTGTGCTTTGACGGAATTCAAATTGGTCGCGTGTGCGCGACGAATTCGACGCGTATCCGTCGAAATCGCCCCGTATCCGTCCAATGCAAATTCAGTCATAACTTTGTGCACGCTTGTCAGATCGAGACGAAACTTGCGCCAACAGGACCGTATCATTTTTTTGGTCCTGCATGCCAAGTTTGGTCCGATTCTGAGACAGTTGAAATCGACGTCGTTTTGCGGGCCCCACGGTTCCACTCAACGGGCGATTTTGTGCACGGCCCGCCGAAATCCAGCTTTGGACATACGGTTGGGTTCGTATAGGAAAACTGGATCCGTAGACATGTAGTTTGACGATTTTAGAGACCGTTGACTCTGGCACGCTTTTCGGTACAAAGCGGGTCCAACGGCGGACATCGTTTTTGCCCGAAATTACCGTTTTGCCCCTGTGTCCAGAATTGGACTTAAGGACAGGCAATCCTAGCTAATTTGGCTATTCTGAGAACGTTGGTACTATTTATTTCAGTATCCGGAGACTTCTGCATATGTTGATTGATTGTGGCTCGTGAGTGGTATTTATTATTGGTTTCTCCAGCTAAGGACCTCAGGCAAGTGCACTTTCTGATTGCTTTCCGATTCATAGTAGTCTTTTCATTTCATGTCTATACATACATCTTGCTGCTTGTTGACACGCTCGTCACACGGAGTAGTCGGGAGGGGAAATATCTTAGTATACATGTGGACTACCCAGAAATATCCCATGAGTCTATTCTTGAACGATAGCTGCTGCACACGACACGTGCAGTATGCCAGATTTTACCCCCTAGCCGTCCACATGGCGAAAGGATATTTCACACCACTTAGATAGATGTCTTTTATTAGCTTTTCCTTGTTTATTTCTCTATCGTGCTATGACATCACTTTATCTTACAGTTTTCATTTCTCATATGCTATTTTCATGTCTTGATAATTCTATTGTGTTTTGCACTGCCGTCGGTTTGTGTACTTGTTCCAATCCGGACTGGATAACCAACATTTTTCAGGTTTAGCCGCAATCACTCTTAGCACTGGGAGAACTTGGGTATGCTGAAGACAACCTAGAAATAGAAAGCATTGTATCAATTTCATTAATTGTAAAATTCTGTATTTTTCTTTAATTGTAAAGGTTGTAATAAATTTGGAGATGTGAATGAGCAGCAATTGTGATATTTGAGCATTATTTCTTGCGGGCTTGACAGCGTTCTACCGCCGACTCTGCAGCGTAGGCTGGCTTGGACACGTCTCATATCCGAAAAGCGGGTGCGGGTCGTGACAGTCCCCTCAAAGTACACGACAACCCGGTGTTCCAAGAGCACACACAGGGGGTAGCGATCCACTAGAATTATGCAATAGAAATAGACGTCCCTGAGGATGATCGCCTTCGCCAAGACGATGTGGTTTCCTGCACAAGGGGTAGTACCCCTTCCGAGTCCGAAGAGGAGGACATTCCGACATTCTCCGATGATTTCTGGGTACGGGGGTACGACACAGAGAGCACCTCTACTACGATCCCTTCCTCCTCTACCCACGTGCGGACAGTCTTTATGGCCGACGATGATCATGAAGCGCCTACTGACTGATAACGTCTAGAAGTACATGAAGCCATGCTTCTGTCCTTGGTCAAGTCAGTAGACGAAATCAAAGCTGCCTTGCCGACTCAACCAGCAAGGACGCCTGGATAGACAAGCTTAGGACCCGCAGTCAATGCGGACTATAACACAACCGCTCCTCCCTTGGGTGACAATCCTCTAGGAGCCTTTACTCCTTCAGCTGCAGACGAAGCAAGGGAGGCAAGGAGGGAAGTCCAGGAGCTTTGGGCAATGTTCAATGCCCGAGATTCCTCCCGGGACCTCAGAATACGGCAGTCGTATCCCGTTGCATGGAGAGATGTGCATTTCCCCCTATGGTACAAGCCGTTTCATATCGATTCATATGACGGGAAGACCTCTGCTAGTCGGTACATGACTTACTTCGAGGTCACAACCGACCACATGTTGCATAGTGATGCCATCTGTTTCACATAATAAAAAGCCCTTGAGGCTTTTGAAAGAAAATGAGAGAAAATGTACAAAAGTACAAGTAAATTCTGGGAAGTATTGCCATGGAAGTCTAAACTGAGAGCGATCACTTTGTTCTTTGGACCACACGATGATGATGAAGAAAACTGCTTGGAGATGAACAACTAGAAGAACTAAGTCACCAGAAATGTATCGACACAATTGGCACTGATGGCACAGTCGAATGCTTTCTTGCTTTGCTTCACTCTGTTCTTAAGGAAAAGTTGAAGAGAAATACTCTGAAAAATCACTTTGCTCTGAAAGTATCTGTTCTCCCAAAATCTTGTTGTTTCTTCTTTAAAAAAGAAGTCTTTATATAGGCCTGTCTTCTGTGCGTAAAAAACACCAATATTGGATCTCTACGCAGGCTGGTAGAATAACTGTCACCCACGTACAGAAATTGGCCTCTACGCATGTTGACATGTGTCCCATAATCCAATAAAATAATAAGAACACACACACGTTCTTCGAGAAATATGGCATGAAGGCTACGTCAGAAAACCACGTTCCCACACAATCAGGACATACGGTGCGTAAAGGATGCTGTTTAGACATATCTGAGCATAAAATAGCTCAAAGTAAGCTTTCTGTGTAAAGCGGCTAATACTTGACCCTTTACTGATTTTTGAGGTATGTAGACCATATCATAAGGAGTAAGCAATATTGCCCAAGTAGTTAACCGGGAGTTAAGAATACTCGGCTTCTTCATTAATACTCGAATAGGATTTATTCTGGAGATGACATGAATAGTCTGTCCCGATACATAATGTCGCGTCTTTTGAAAGGCAAAAACCAAGGCTAGACATTCTTTTTCTACAGGAGTATACCTGTGTTCAGCCCCAACCATCATTCGACTAAGATAATAAATTGTCTGTTCATGACCTTCATCACTTTTCTGTGCAAGAAGAGCACCAAGGGAATGATCCAATGCTCGAACATACAGCAAAAATGGTTTTCCCACTACTGGGGGTACTAAAACAGGTATATTTGTGAGGTATTGCTTGATGTTATTAAATACATTTTGACAAGCTTCATCCCAAACAAATGACACACCCTTCTTCCATAAACGAGAGAAAGGTTGACATCTCCCAGAAAGATTTGATATAAATCTCCTGATATAAGCAATGTGACCCTGAAAGCCACGAAGCTCTTTCATATTACGTGGAGGACGCATTTCAAAAATTGCTTTGACTTTATCAGGATCAACATGGATACCTTGAGAAGTGATGACAAATCCCAAAAATTTGCCACTGGAAATGCCTAAGAAAGACTTAGTGGGGTTCATCTTTAGTTGATATCGATGCATCAACTCGAATACTGTCTTCAAGTCTTGAATGTGATCATCTTTTGATCGACTTTTGACGACGATATCATCTATATAACATTCAACTGTTTTTCGAAGATGTTCTTGAAAGATGTTGCTCATGGCTCGTCGATATGTAGCGCCGACATTTTTCAGACCAAAAGGCATAACCATGTAACAATAAACTCCAAGGGGTGTACGGAAAGCGGTATGCTTTTCATCTCCTGGATGCATCTTAATCTGGTTGTATCCTGAGAATCCGTCCATGAAAGACATACGTTCAAAACCATATTTATTATCTATCATGACATCAGTGATCGAAAGTGGAAATTCGTCTTTTGGACAAGCTGCGTTGAGATCTCGAAAATCTATGCAAACTCGAACTTTTCTATTCTTCCTCATGACAGGAACAATATTAGCAACCCAATCTTGGTGTTGTTCTTCACGGACAAAGCCACATGTGATCAAATTTTTAACTTCTGCTTCAATTGCATCCATCATGTCTGGTCGAAAATACCGCTGCTGTTATTTTACAGGTTTGGTATTAGGAAGAATATTAAGTTTATAGGTAGCTACTTTAGGATCCAGACCTGGCATATCCTCATAGATCCACGTAAAGATATCCATATATTCTTTTGTTAGCTTTATCAAATCTTCTTTTTCATCTTCAGAAAGGTTTTTGCTAAGAAATATTGGCTTTGACGTATTCTCGTCTCCATCATCAATCTGGATAATTTCATCTTCTGTGGGTGGTTGTCGCTGCTCAAAACGAAGCTCCCACTGAGTATCCATTTGTTCTGCCCAAGGATTATTTTCAAATGATTCAGACTCATAATCGGTTTGAACCATATTGACTGAAAAGATGCGCTCAGATTCAACATACTGGACTCCTTCAGAATGTGAGGATTGTGAAGAACTAGAAGAAAATTCTTCTTTAATATCTTCCTTAAACATGTGGGATGTATCGTATCCCAAACCATGACGAGTTCGTTGATAAAATGGATCACCACATAATAGTAATCGTCTACCTTTGCCCTAATTGAGACCTGACATGGTTTTCAAATCATATCCCATATTTTGGATAATCTTACGAAATTGTTGACTATATCTGTCAATTCTGATTTTTCCTTTATCCTTCTCTTCGAGATTATCTGTTTGTATAACAGGAATATTCTGAGCCAAACCAAACACAATTTGACGCTTGTTTTTCTTAGTAGACGGGATCACAAAATAAGATTCTTCATGACGTCTATAAGATATACAAGCTAGTGATGATGAGGCAACAGGTAGAAAGTAACGAGTAGATGTTAAGAACATCTGAGCATGGGACCAACATCGACATGAGGAGGAAAAGAATTTTCTTTGTAATTAATATATAATGTTTCTTCTGTATTTATGTCAGTTTTATGTTTATGACTTTGATTATCAACAGATAAAGTCATTCTTTCAATATATTTGACAGCCATATACTCCAAAAGGAAATCTTTATTAAAATTGGAAAATGCAGATTGATCAATATTTATATGATTGACAGACTGGTTACTACGCCTTAGATTAATCATTAACGGACCATCATCCGTCGTAGGCATAGACTTGTCGAGGTTGATAACTAGCGGTTCTGCATCAGTTGGACGAGAAGTACGTCCTTTAACTTTGATCATGAGAGGATGATCACTAGTGTTGGCATGAACTCGACTTTTGACTAGAATTCTCACATATTCATCAGACGTAGCTTGAGTTCTTCCTTTAACTTTTATCACCAAAGGCTCATCATTGATAGGTTGGGGTCGAATCTTACCCTTAACCTTAATCTTCAAGGGTTAATCTTCTGAAGGTGACTGGTCTTCTGAAAGTGATTGGTCCTCTGAAGGCGATTGGTCTTCTGAAGGCGATCGATCTTCAGCCATATCGGATATTTCCTTCACAGGCTCCTATGTATAAAGTATTGAATCAGAGAAATAGGCTTCAACACCTTTAAAGGGATTGAGATCTACAAATTCAGTTTTTACAGTCTCCTGAGAATCCATATATTTGAAGCATTGGCGGAGAGTTGAGGGTACAATGTTATGTTCATGTATCCATAGTCTTCCGAGTAGGATATTATATGATACGTCTGAATTGATAACATAGAAGGTTGCCATGGTTCGAAGATCACCTATTTGAATCTTCAGACGAATTTTTCCCAATGGTTTACTTCTTCCAGAATTAAAACCAACAATTGTCGTACTAGTGTAAGTTAACTCACTAGTAGGAATTCTCAATGGTCTTAGCATACTCTGAAGAATAATGCTAATGGAAGACCCAGGAACGATGTAAATCCTGTCAATCTCGGTAGAGTTAATATACCCTGTGTAACACATAGGCCTGTCATGTCGATTATGCTTCAACAGCATATCCTCTTGTGTAAAAGTAATATTAGGAATTGATTCCATCACACTGTGGCATTGGGGACACGACCCCATTGTATTGTCAGGACTTTTGAGCTGGGCTAAGCATGAATCTGCCTGTAGCAAAGCTTCACTCAAAGTTTCTCGACTTTCTTTAGAGTGATAGAGTAGCTCAAAGATGGAAAGCCTAGCCGGAGTATTGGCTAATTGGGCCAGAATGTCAAACTTATTGTAGAAGCATGGAAAATATTGCTTTTAGTCCCACATCGGAAAGGAGAAGAAGAAAGGGCTTACTCCATTCTATAAATAGAGCCCCCTTACCTCCTTTGAAAAGGGCACCAACTTCTCTTCTCTCCTTCCAAACTTGGACTCTTCCTATTGCGCACCTTCGGGTGCTAAGTAGAAGAAGTCTAGGGCAGCGCGGGCTCTTCGGGCTCAGTCAGCTGTCCCAACCTCTGACCATCAAGAGCGTTCCGCTAAGTGGGCCTCTGATGGAAAGTTGTACAGAGCCGCTCGTGTCCAGCCCCCGGCGACAAACGAACAGAGTGGTTCTCAAGAGTCTCCCAACAAAGATCGAGGGCAAGTGTTTCTATTAGCCCCACATCAGGGAGCAAACATGATACCTATGCACTCGTGTGTTCGGGATACCCGGGCCCACAAAGCGAGTGCACGGGCTGATCAAGACATTCCTCATGCGAGTCATGAGACGTCCTTCATGCGGCTCGGTCATGAGACATCCTTCATGCGGCTCGGTCATGAGACGTCCTTCATGCGGCTCGGTCATGAAACGTTCTTCATGCGGCACAGAACCCAGGAAGCTTTATGCGGTTCAAAATCAAACGAGCTTCATGCGGCTCAGGAGTCCCATGCGGCTCAAACACATAGGCAACTCGAGTAAACTCCATGCGGCTCAGAGAGAGAGGCCACGTGGCATTCAAAACAGCTGTGCTCAACGTCTGGACGCATTTAATGTTCTGACGGCTGACAGCTGACAGATGACAGACCTGACATAAAGTTGTCATAATGACTGACACAAAAAGCAGAATTTTTCTAGGAAATAAGGAAAATCTTCACCAATACGGCGCTGTCTACCAAGCTTCGAGGCAGGTCCATGCGGCCAGACTAGACGAGTTCATGCGGCCAGTGCAAAGAAATCTATGCGGTTCAAACCATGAAGGCCCCCATGCGGCTCAGCCATGAAGAAACCCATGCGGCTCGGCCATGAAGACTCTCGTGCGGCTCGGCCATGAAGACCCCCATGCGGCTCGGTCATGAACATATTCATGCGGCTCGGTCATGACAACCTTCATGCGGTTCGAGTGTAGAGACTATTCATGCGGCTCGGTCATAAAATCTTTCATGCAGCTCGGTCATGACGACCTTCATGCGACCCAAATATGAATACTCCTCATGCAGCTCAATAATGATGACAGGACACGTGTCCTAAACATAATCAAATTTTGGGTCAGATTCCAATAATTTGGGACACGTGGCAAGAGAATGAATTAAATTGATTCATTTAGATTTGCAGACATCAGCAAATCATCATGATGGAGATTTATTGCAATCAACATTTATTATTGATGGGATTTGGCATAATCCACATTAAGGGTCCAGATCCTTCACACTCAAGACTAATGGTCCAGATTGATCAATCACCAGGCCGCCGCCACTTTGAGAACGGGTAATCAGCCAAACCCTAATGATGCTTCTCCACTATTATAAATAGCAGGGTGCCATTCCCTTGCAAAATATACAGAGTCAGAGAGGAGATATACAGAGAGAGGGAGAAACCCACCGACAATAAAAGAATAAAAAAAATACAGAGTCAGAGAGAGAATATACACACAGAGAGAGAAGCCAGGAGAGCAATCAGAGAGAGAGCAAGAAGGCATTTCTTCGTCAACGACCAAGCAGATCTTCCCCGAGCCAAGGCTGCATACCGATCGTCCAAGGAGTAAGGCAGAGCGGCCGTCGCTTTTTCGAGCCTCTATCGTCACCCTCCAGAATCAAAAATAAACAATCGTACTTAGTCTGCTGTACCTAGGTTTTCGTCCCTAGGCTTTCTTTGTACGAGCGAGTTTGTATTGTGAGTCTAATTTCAGTCCTCCGATAATTGTTCTGTTCTTTTACAATCAATGGCAAACACGATGGCGACTCTGCTGGAGAATAACTTATCCACGGCTGAGGAGTTGGTGACGCAATCGGATGCAGCCAAACTTGGCTCCACACAACAGAAGATGGTCGTCCGCTTCGACCAACAGGCGTTCGAAGAGATGCTCTCTGAAGGCAGCGCTGGCCCGGTCCAGAAACGCACCCGCATCACGAAGGCTCGCAAAGAGTGGAGGCCAAAGTCATTTGCTCCTCCCCAAGCCCTCGATGGGATACCCTCGGTCGCTCAAGACGGCGAGAAAGACTCTCCTGCGGCCCCACTTCAGATCGCAGACACCTCTGCTGTCCCCAAGTCCGGCAGAAGAAAACACTATGATGCTGGACTTACAGGGGCAAAGAGGGTCTCTGCTCAACCTGAACCGCAGAGGGGTATTAGCCGCAGAAAGAAAATCCATGCGGCCACAACCGTCAACCACACGAAGAAAACTCATGCGGCCACTTCTGTCAGCCGCATAACTTATGCAGCTACAGTTCCCAACCGCATGGATGAGATTCATGCGGCTAGTAAAGTCAACCGCTTGCAGAAAACCCATGCGGCCACAGATGCCAACCGCATGCGGACAGCCTGCACGGCCGTGACTCCTAACCGCATAAGAACTCGTCCCACAACAGAAGACAGTCGCATGCAGATAGCCTGCACGGCACCCAACGCTAGCCGCATAGCGTCTCTACCACACTTCTCTCGATCAGTTTTCGACCGACTCTTATGCGGTCCTAACTCTGATCACTTTCTGGATGAAAATCCAGACTCTGTGATACCTAATGTGGACTCTTCCTATTACGCACCCACAAGTGCTAAAAAGAAAAAGTCTAGGGCAGCGCGGGCTCATCAAGTCCAGCCAGCTGCCCCAACCTCTGACTATCGGGGCGTCCCGCTGAGTATCACGCGGGCCTCTGACAGGAAGTTGTATAAAACCACTCGAGTCCAGCCCCCGGCGGCAAACGGACAAAGTGGTTCCTCTGACCTGCGTGAAGCTATCCTCCACAAACGCAAGGAAAGAGAAGGAGCCTCAGCGTGCAGAGAGTCCTCACAGGGACGTCACTGCACCCAGATTATCGTCAACTGCTGTTGCAACAACACGGCAGTAACGGAAGACCGGCCATCCGTCTTCCAAAGATTACAACATCCGAGCTCGGAAGACGAGGCACCTCCCGTTGCCTCCTGCAATTCCACGCAGAAAGTCCCCGTTGAGGGGAGAGGGAAGAAGACAAGCATCTCCAGCCCAAAGGTGTCAACTATTGCAGCTAAGAACCCGTCGTCTAAAGGATTATCCTCTACTGGAGTATTCCAACACACCCGTTCAAAGACGAAAACTGCTGCAGTAGGAAGTTCGCCGTCTACGTCATTGGGGGTCGTCGGAACTGGGGGTAACACTCCTCCAAACCTCCACGACAACCCGACATTCCAAGAAGACGGACTGGAGGAAGCAAATCCTCCGACGGATACAACAGATACCGACGTCCCCGAGGACGTCCTAAACGAAGCATGCTCTGAAGCTGGGGGTACTGTTCCTTCCGAGTCCGAACCTGAAGAGAACATCCCCACATATCCTGATGATTTCTCGATGCATGAGTATGACTCGGAGGGCATGTCCGCCACCTCTCCTTCTGTCACTCCTCACGTGAGGACGGTATTCATGACGGACAACAGCCAAGGTGGTTCCGGCGATCGCCAACGTATCGACACTTTGGAGGCCATACTGCACGCCTTGGTCAAGTCTGTAGACGAGATCAAAGCAGCGCTTCCTACTCAGCAGGGAGTGACACCTGGTCAGACAAGCACGGGTCCCGCGAACAACATAGATTCAAATTCAGCGGCACCAAACTCGGGCAATAATGCTCCCGAGATAACGGCCCCTACCGCGACAGATGAGGCCCGAGAAGTAAGGAGAGAGGTTCAGGAGCTTCGAGCGATGTTCCACGCCTGAGAAAATTCTCAAGACCTCAGAATACGGCAACCATACCCTGCTGAATGGAGGGATGTGCCCTTTCCCCCAAGATATAAGCCATTCAATATCAACCCATATGATGGTAAGACTTCAGCAAGCCGGTACATCACTTACTTTGAGGTCACTACCGACCATCTGCCCCATGATGACGCCATCCTCACACGGTTATTCATTGGGGCACTGGAAGGAGTCACCTTCGATTGGTACCGCAACCTGCCAGATAATTGCATCCACTCCTTCGCTGGCTTCAAGCGCTTGTTCTTGGAGAGGTTCTATGAGGTAGGGCAAGACGTTACGATGTCTACCCTCATAGACGTCGTCCAAGGAGAGAAATAGCTGACAAAGAATTACATTGAGCGGTTTCGTCAAACCGCAATGAAGTTACCATCTGGCAACCCGAACTCTTCCTTGATTGAAATTTGCCAAAAGAGACTACTCCCAACAATTAGTCTCTGGATGGGCGAAAGTCAATTCAAGGACTGGAAGGCCTTTATCATCAGCGCTACAAGTGCCGAGGAACGATTGAAGAAAGCTCGCCAACTGGGGTTGCATATCTCAGAGGAATAGAACAAGGGGAAGCGTCCCAACGCCAGCAACGACAATAGGGGTAGCCCCTCCAACAACAGGGACAACAAAGGCAAGCAGGCCATGGTGACCGATACAGCCCAGAAGCCCGAGCCACAGCCAGCAGACAAACAATGGCCTCAAATCACTTATTCTTTCGAAGACGGCCACGTCAAGCCTATCCTGGACATGCTTATACAAGGAGATAGAATTCAGCTTTCTCCACCAAGACGGGAACCTCGGCCGGCTGATTTGGAAAATCCGAAGTTCTACCATTACTACCGCTACGTCCAACATGCTACACACGACTGCTACCAACTGAAACGGTATATCCAGAACCTCATCGATTCGAACGCTCTGGCTATCGACTTCGAGGAGGTAACCGTAGCAGCCAACATGGTGTCCGTACAATTCGGCAATTTCTCTCCAAGAGAGACTCAAGACGGTGTCATACCCATCCCTCTGGCAACGATAGAAATCACTATTCTTCCGCCTGCCCGTGATCAAACTTCCGGCCTAGTACCCCTCACCACATCACGAGGGGAAATCATGTGGGTCCATCCGGACCTAGTCCATGAGGTGACTCAGCCCACTTTACCTTCTAAAAAGGAAAGTGGAAAGGTCAGATCATGCCGCACCGCCTCGGCAGAGGAGGAGGAAGTCTCAGCCGTCACTACTCGATCTGGAGCACAAGCCCAACCAGTGGCCGAGAATCCGACTAATGATCAGCAGCCCACAAACGCTGATACTCCGGGACCGGCTCAGCCTTCGACGACCGACAAACCCAGGCCGAAAGAGGCCCGCTTCGACAAATCCCTCCGAAAGGAGACACCTTAGGGGCTGGAAAGACCCTACAACTTCGACATCTTGGCTCAATTGGCCAATACACTGGCCAAATTATCTTTATATGAACTCCTGAGGCTCTCGAAGAATGTCCGTACGGCTCTAAGTGAGGCACTCCAAAATGCCGACGCATACTTGGCTCAGGTCAACCTCACGGGAGATAATCAGCCTACAGATCTCCAAGATAGTGCGTGTACAGGTGCAATGCCCAATATCGTCTTCTCTCCGCAGGATATGCTCATCAAAACTAACCTGCACGATCGCCCATTGTACTACACTGGATACATCGGCGACGTAAAGGTGGACCGAATGCACATTGATTCTGGGTCCTCCATAAGCATCATTCCGAAGGGTCTGCTACATCATCTTCGCATTCCAATGCATCGCCTGACGCCTACAAGCACCGCCATTAGCGGTTTCAATTCGGGCAGGAGCTACCCAATAGGGAAGATTCGCTTGAAATATCAGATTGGCGATCTCCAATCAGAAGTCACCTGCTACGTCATAGATGCCGACACTTCTTACAATATCCTTCTGGGGCGGCCTTGGATACACGATTACATGATCGTGCCTTCCACGCTACACCAGTGCTTCAAATATGTCGATAAGCACGGCTTCGTGAGGACAGAGTTTGCCGATATCGATCCCTTCAAGGGGGTCGAATCTTATTACTCAGACTCCTGTCTATACGAAAAATCAAAGAAGCATCTGGTCAAAGAAGATGTGCAAACTCACAACAAGACGGCTACAGGATCAGAAGAACCTCTAACGATCCACCATCAGGCTCGCAAACCGGGCAATTCCGCACCCCTTACGGCCACTCTGCGTAAGGACGCAATCAGTCTCTCCGCACAAGAAGAACAGATGAGAATCCGGCTGCCAAAGACCGGCCAAGCGCCGAGACCCATAATAGGGCCACTTACCATCAGACTACCGAGAGTCGGTCAGCTCCAAACGGAGAAGCCCAATCCCTCCGACAGACCGCTCACAATACGCCTTTCCAAGAAAATTCTTCACCCCGATGCGAGGTCTGACACTTCTAGCGAACCAGCCACCCCTCGCCTCACATCAAGTACCAAACTGGGGGTTGCTAGTTTACTAACAACTCCACGATCTGCTCCGCCAGTTGAGCCTCTGAAGATCAAGCTGACTAGGTCATCCTCTCAGTCTGCATTTACCTAGGGGGTGGCTGAAGAAGAGTTGGAGCTGGCCAAGTATGTGGCTGCTCACACTGAGACTTGCTCATGTTGCCCATCAACGGCAACTTCCTGAAGAAGTATTACGTCCGAAACGACACCCAAAAAAAAAGAGAAAAAAAAGAAAAAAAAAATCCCAAACTACCGAGTCATGTACCCTCTCGTACCGCTGAACTCACCTCCTCCTTCCACAAAAATCCCAAACTACCAAGTCATGTACCCGCTGGTACCTTTGAACTTACACTTTGATCACAAAATTTATGGATTATCGAGTTATGTACCCGCTGGTACCCCTGAACTTACATCCCGGTCACTCTTTTAGGGAGAACATTATGTATAAACATACCTCTGAACTTTTTTCCTGGAAGGGATCCTCCCTCATGATCCACTACCCGCACTCCCAGTGCACAAAAAGGGTAACAGATCCACAAATTTCCAAAACGGCCATGTCCTCATTACCTCTGAGTCGTTCCATTTATGCCAAAAACAAATCACCCCTTTACATAGAACTTCCATGTCCTCATTACCTCTGAGTCGTTCAATGTACCCCTCTTCATTAAGCCCACTCCTGCCATGTCATCATTACCTCTGAGTGGGAAGGCTCCGTCGAAGAAAACTTCATACTTGCCATGTCCTTATTACCTCTGAGTAAGTATATCGATTCCCTTTCAACCTATTATTTGTACCCACAACCGGAGTACGCCAAAGATAATAGGTCCACAAATATCCTCCGTTGAGTTTTCTCCTGCCATGTCCTCATTACCTCTGAGTAGGAAGATTCTGCGATGAAACAAAAACCCTCATGCTTGCCATGTCCTCATCACCTCTGAGTAAGTATGTTGGTTCCTTTTCATCCTATTATCCGTATCCTAAGCCAGGGTACGCCAAGGATAATAGGCCCACAAATGTCCTCTGTTGACCATAAATGTCCTCTGTTGACCACAAACGTCCTCTGTTGACCACAAATGTCAGCTGTTGACCACGAATATCTTCCGTGAAGTCTCCCCTGCCATGTCCTCATTACCTCTGAGCAGGAAGATTTCACGGTAAAACCCTCATGCTTGCCATGTCCTCATAACCTCTGAGCAAATATGTTGGTTTCCTTTCATCCTATTATCCGTATCCTGAACCAGGGTACGCCAAGGATAATAGGTACACAAATATCCCTTGCTAAGCTTCTTAGCATAAATCCACCATCTCACCATGCCCCGGGAGCCCAGCTGCTCTACGGCATTCTTTTTTCCAATACCGAGAGCACCCATGACCACTTTGCCATGGCTGTTCCGGATATCCTGACCAAACTTGTTATCTGTACCTAAAACCAAGGTACGCCCAGGGTAACAGGTCCATAAATAATCCCCCAGCAGGTCCAATTCCACAAACACCACAAGTACAAGAAAGAGAAGATGAGTTAAAACATGCTCATTTATTCAAAATTCAAAGTACTACATCATCTGGGATCACATACCTTGACAAAAAGAAAAGAAAAACAGTGAAAGAAAACAGAAAAATGTTCACTGCTCCATGGTATTCTTTCGCCTGATACCAAGAACCTCCATATCCGCCTTACCGCGGAGTTGTCCTAGGTATCCCTATCAAACTTATTATCCGTACCTAAAACCAAGGTATGCCAAGGATAATAGGCCCACAAATGTCCTCTGCTGACCACAAATGCCGTACTAGGTCCCTTAGTACATCCACATCTTTCCTCATCATCACATGCTTTCGGAGCCCAGCTGTTCCATAGCATTCTTTCACCCAATGCATAGAAATCCCATGTTGATAACACCTCTGAGTTGTTCTATGTATCCTCATTCGAGTTCGCTCCAACCATGTCCATATCACCTCTTAGTAGGAAAGCTCTACCATCAACCTTATATTTACCACGTCCATACCACCTCTGAGTAAATATGATGGTTCCCTCTCTCAACCTATTATCCGTACCTAAAACCAAGGTACGCCAAGGATGATAAGTCCACATAACATCCCCAGTGGAAGTACCCAAACCTATCACGTCCATGCTACCTCTGATTGGATTGCCGCACCGAAACAAATCTACTTTCCATGCTTCTTATTCAAAGTGTTCCAAATTTGCAATTTGGAAACTTTGAAGGGGGTCCTGTAGAAGCATGGAAAATATTGCTTTTAGTCCCACATCGGAAAGGAGAAGAAGAAAGGGCTTACTCCATTCTATAAATAGAGCCCCCTTACCTCCTTTGAAAAGGGCACCAACTTCTCTTCCCTTCTTCCAAACTTGGACTCTTCCTATTGCGCACCTTCGGGTGCTAAGTAGAAGAAGTCTAGGGCAGCGCGGGCTCTTCGGGCTCAGTCAGCTGTCCCAAACTCTGACCATCAAGAGCATCCCGCTAAGTGGGCCTCTGATGGAAAGTTGTACAGAGCCGCTCGTGTCCAGCCCCCGGCAGCAAACGAACAGAGTGGTTCTCAAGAGTCTCCCAACAAAGATCGAGGGCAAGTGTTTCTATTAGCCCCACATCAGGGAGCAAATATGATACCTATGCAATCGTGTATTCGGGATACCCGGGCCCACAAAGCGAGTGCACGGGCTGATCAAGACATTCCTCATGCGAGTCATGAGACGTCCTTCATGCGGCTCGGTCATGAGACGTCCTTCATGTGGCTCGGTCATGAGACGTCCTTTATGCGGCTCGGTCATAAAACGTTCTTCATGCGGCACAGAACCCAGGAAGCTTTATGCGGTTCAAAATCAGACGAGCTTCATGCGGCTCAGGAGTCCCATGCGGCTCAAACACATAGGCAACTCGAGTAAACTCCATGCGGCTCAGAGAGAGAGGCCACGTGGCATTCAAAATAGCTGTGCTCAACGTCTGGACGTATTTAATGCTCTGACGGCTGACAGCTGACAGATGACAGACCTGACATAAAGTTGTCATAATGACTGACACAAAAAGCAGAATTTTTCTAGGAAATAAGGAAAATCTTCACCAATATGGCGCTGTCTACCAAGCTTCGAGGCAGGTCCATACGGCCAGACTAGACGAGTTCATGCGGCCAGTGCAAAGAAATCTATGCGGTTCAAACCATGAAGGCCCCCATGCGGCTCAGCCATGAAGAAACCCATGCGGCTCGGCCATGAAGACTCTCGTGCGGCTCGGCCATGAAGACCCCCATGCGGCTCGGTCATGACAACCTTCATGCGGTTCGAGTGTAGAGACTATTCATGCGGCTCGGTCATGAAATTTTTCACGCGGCTCGGTCATGACGACCTTCATGCGGCCCAAATATGAATACTCCTCATGCAGCTCAATAATGATGACAGGACACGTGTCCTAAACATAATCAAATTTTGGGTCAGATTCCAATAATTTGGGACACGTGGCAAGAGAATGAATTAAATTGATTCATTTAGATTTGCAAACATCAGCAAATCATCATGATAGAGATTTATTGTAATCAACATTTATTATTGATGGGATTTGGCATAATCCACATTAAGGGTCCAGATCCTTCACACTCAAGACTAATGGTCCAGATTGATCAATCACCAGGCCGTCGCCACTTTGAGAACGGGTAATCAGCCAAACCCTAATGATGCTTCTCCACTATTATAAATAGCAGGGTGCCATTCCCTTGCAAAATATACAGAGTCAGAGAGGAGATATACACAGAGAGAGAGAAACCCACCGACAATAAAAGAATAAAAAAATACAGAGTCAGAGAGAGAATATACACAGAGAGAGAGAAGCCAGGAGAGCAATCAGAAAGAGAGCAAGAAGGCATTTCTTCGTCAACGACCAAGCAGATCTTCCCCGAGCCAAGGCTGCATACCGATCGTCTAAGGAGTAAGGCAGAGCGGCCGTCGCTTTCCCGAGCCTCTATCGTCACCCCCCAGAATCAAAAATAAACAATCGTACTTAGTCTGCTGTACCTAGGTTTTCGTCCCTAGGCTTTCTTTGTACGAGCGAGTTTGTATTGTGAGTCTAAGTTCAGTCCTCCGATAATTGTTCTGTTCTTTTACAATCAATGGCAAATACTTATAGGGTTTTATCAACCCTTGATTTGAACCAGACTTCAGCGGGACGTCAAAATGTACAGCCTTCTGTTTCCCTTTTTCAACCACTGATGGTTTAGAAGGTCTTGCCTCACTAGGAATAGAAGATGACTGAGTCGGTAGTGTTTCAGCGATGTCATCCGCTTCTTTGGAAATTCTCTCATAATCTTTGTGGTAGTCTTTTCCAGATCTTGTACCAGCAAAAGCCTCTTCTTCAAACTCAGAAGAATGAAGTACCCTATTACAGGATTTAGTCTTTTTTCCCTTAGTCTTCATCTTATGGGGATTTTTATGAGGGACCTCAAATCCCAATCCGACGGAGGATTTTTGACCTTGAATTTGCAAAGGAACTCACATACCTTTACCATCGTTCAAGCCTTCCGCTTTTTGAAAGTCATACCCATCTTTTTCATGAGATGGACCGATTATTGACTGTACATGTGAATGGGTAGTAGAGTTCCAACAGATGAAGAAGGAACGGAAACCCATGTAATTGTACGGGTGGAAACTTTTAGTGTAGAAGGTAAAATCCCAGCCGAAGCTTTCTCATAGGCAGCAAAAACTTGTTGTGCCCTATACAAAGGGACACTGTTCATGGCTAACCATTGCTGATGAGTAAGCTTCAATTTGGTAGGAGGAGCCAGACTTGGAGGGCATATGTTCTGACCCCTTAGCCTATCTTCCAAAGAGATGTCATCCCACAGATGATCAGAATCATCATGGTCTGGGGTAGCAACATAAAAAATCATATTGCAGGTTTTGACTTTTTGACCTTTCTTGGATTTTGAAATTTTACTTTCATACTCCTTTTCAGGTTCTAAGTTAGGATGTACCCACATGATTTTACCATTTTTCAATGTGAGAGGCAATAGTCCTTTACTTTGATCTCTGGCTGGTAGAAGATTCACAATCTTCATTGTCGCCTTCGGAATCGGGACAATCCCATCAGGAACTTGTTGTGGAGAAAAAACTCTAAATTGAAGAGAAATCATGTTAGTCATGACTGTATGCTCATCATTGGTTAAAGCGATAGCTTTAGCATTTATCAACTCTTGTATCTTCTTCTTCAAGACATAGCAAGCCTTAGTCGGATGATTTATATACCTATGGTAGATGCAATAGTTGGGATTATCAGTCAAATCCACCTTATTATGTCGTTTTGGATCTTGAATCTGGAGTTTACTACTCTTCACAAGACATTAGAATATTCCAGGAATGTCACTGTCGTCGAAAGAGTACTCTTCTTTCGGCTTAGAAGACTCCAGATTACCTGGTGTAGTTTTGGATTTTGAAAGGTTCACCACCAGGGTTTCCTTTTCTTTTCCATGGCGATTACCAGGATTGTTACCTGAGGCTTTCTTTTCTTTATCTTTCGAGGCGAAGATCATCCCATGCTCACGAGCCAATCTACCATTAGTCTCAGTTGAAACAGCCGCTAGAATAAATAAGGCCCAATCTAGGAATTGAGAGCCCGTAAAAACAATGATGGTTGGTCGTAGATTCATTTTGCATGTATCAATTAATGCTGAATCTGGCATACCAGGAGGCATTTTTAAAGTAGCCTGTCAAAAACGTTCAATAAATGTCCGCGTATCATCTTTTTTTTGGTTTAATCTCTGTTAAGGAGGACATATTCATATCCATCCCTCCTTCATAGAAATGAGAGAGAAACATCGCTTTGAACTCGTCAAAAGATGATATGCAGTTATCGGGTAGACTGCGATACCAGTCATATGCTGTCCCCGTCAAACACCCAATGAAAACTCGGGTGAGAAGAGCATCATTCTTCTGTAGATGCACAGTCATAATATTAAAATAATTGATATATTGACTTGGAGAAGCCTTTCCATCAAATAATACCATAGATTGTAGCTTGAATATGGAAGAAAAGGGTACATCATTCCTGTGGAGAGGATAAGGTTGCTTGATTCCCAACTTCTGGAGCTGATCTTTATGCTTAAGAACTTCAAATTGTGCTTTTAACTCCCGAACTGCTTGAATAGCTTCACTAGTTTGAGGGAGTATATTTGATTGAATAGTGGTTGGATGTACCGTAACCCCTACTGGAGGTGATACATCTTCTGGAATGAGAGGGTCAAGAGATGCGGAATTTTGATTGATAACAGGCTCTTGATTCAGATTATTCAAAGGTTGGGCTGTTTGCTGAGTCATTATTATCTGATGCAAATTTTGTATCATGGAAAGCATATCCTTTAGCGATTGTTCCACCGCAGAAAGACGATGTTCTGTATGAGAAGTAGACGTCTCATGTTCTTCTCCGATAACATAAGATTCAACTTCTCTTGAATATATAGAGGGATTGGTGTAGAGATATGAATCAACGCTATCAGTTTCTAACTCCAAATACTGGGTACCCCCAGCTTCTGAATCTGAAGAATGCATACTTAGAGATCGTTGACTTCTTGATCGAGTATGCTGATATACTCCTTCAAAAGTGTCAAGGATTCGGTTGAACCGTTGTTGACTTGGAGTCCGGGACGAATTACGTCTTGGACGTCTTCCTCTATTAATATATGATGCCATATTGACCGATGCATAGGACAACTCATGTTCTTGATCATCAATTTGTTGCTGAGGTACATTATAGCTTAATCGGTCGATAACTGACCGTTTAGTAGCAGAACATCAACATTTGATTAAAATTTGGTGACATTCACAATGATGGTTTTCTTGAGGGAGCGTCACAAGAGATTTTCTGTTTTTACGCTTTTACACAAGTAACTCGCGTAAATCAGAAGAATTGGAAGGTAATATTTTATTTTTTGTATTTGGGACAAAGAAATATTTAGTCCCTTGTGTAAAAAAAAGATTACTAGCTTTATTGGCAGAACAAAGCTGTACATTTTTATGCGTCTGGAGTTGTGTGCGTAAACCTTGAGTTGATTTTTGTGCACAGAGAACACCATCGGCCATGCGCGTAATCCTAAGATTCGGCACTTTGCGTAAAGCAGCATCAGAGGATTATTGGCGTAAAATAGAAGTTTTACCAAAATTTCTTGTCTCCTTGGATAAATCAAAGGAATTGTCTGCCATAGGAGACTTGTTTTTACGCTGTACACGTGTAGGCAAATTCACTTTAGATGCAAAAGCACTATTGTGAATTTTATCTACCATGTCACCGACAGGAGATTTTCCTTTACGCGTAAAACGCAAAGCAGGAATATCTGCCACGTTACAGACGGGAGATTTGCCCTTACGTATAGAGCGCAAGCTATGAGTGTCTACCACGTCACAGACGGAAGACTGAACTTTACGCACAGAGCGCAACACTGTAGTAGGAACTGCCTCGTCACAAACAGGAGCACCCACGACAGGATTGGGAAGAATTCCCTTGCCTTCAGAGACAATAGAGAGATCAGAGGGTGCTTTGGACTTAGGAATCCAAACTTTGTGCACCTTTCGTAAGTTTTGCACATCGGAGCAACGAGCACTGCCCCCAGTTCGGAGCATTTCTTCATAAGCAGTTTGGTCGAACTGAACGACCAAAGTCTTCTTCGTCGATCCAATCGACACATCATCGTATTGAGCAATTGCCTTCTCGTCAGAGAAGAAAGTCATCCCCAGCAGAGTCGCCATTTTGTTTCACTTAACAAAAAGCCCTTGAGGCTTTTGAAAGAAAACGAGAGAAAATGTCCAAAAGTACAAGTAAATTCTGGAAAGTTTTGTTATGGAAGTCTGATCTGAGAGCGATCACTTTGTTCTTTGGACCACACGATGACGATGAAGAAAACTGCTTGGAGATGAACAACTGGAAGAACTAAGTCACCAGAAAGGTATCGACACAATTGGCACTGATGGCACAGTCGAATGCTTTTCTGCTTTGCTTCACTCTGTTCTTGAGGAAAAGTTGAAAAGAAATACTCTGGAAAATCACTTTGCTCTGAAAGTATCTGTTCTCCCAAAATCTTGTTGTTTCTTCTTTAAAAAAGAAGTCTTTATATAGGCCTGCCTTCTGTGCGTAAAAAATACCAATATTGGGTCTCTACGCAGGCTGGTAGAATAACTGTCACCCACGTATAGAAATTGGCCGGTACGCATGTTGACACGTACCCCATAATCCAATAAAATAAGGAAAACACGTACATACGTTCTTCAAAAAGTGTGGCATGAAGGCCACATCAGAAAACCACGTTCCCACGCAATCAGGACAGACTGTGCGTAAAGGATGCTGTTTAGACATGTCTGAGCGTAAAATAGCTCAAAGTAAGCTACCCGCGTATAGTGGCTAAAAATTGCCTTGAGCGTAAAGGCTCAAATAAACTCTACGCGCAAAAAGAGTGGCTGAGATAGCCTTGAGCAAAAAAACTCAAATAACTCTTATGCGTAAAAGGAAGGTTGTTCCTCAATCGTAAAGCAGCTCATTGGCACGCTAAACAACAAACTTTTTGGCTTTTATGCAATTATTTGTCAGAAAATCAATCTGTCAGAACAGTATCTTCATGCATTTAATGCAGCATGGACAGCTCATTCTTCGCATAGAGAGTAGAACTGTCTTCGCGTAAAGTATGAATTTAACCCTTTGCGTAGAGTTTGATTTTGACTTAGTTTGACCTTTGCATAAAGATCTCAACTTCCTTGACTTGGTCTACGAAATTTATTTACGCTTTTACACCATCCTCACACGATTATTCAACGGTGCATTGGAGGGGATAGCGTTCACTACAAGAATAAAGGCTTTTCTTGACGGGGAAAAATCGTCAAGAAATGGGTATCTTGACGGTTGCAGATCCGTCAACTGGGCCGGAGTAAAGAAAAGACCCCCTTTTTCTTGACGGTCGATGGCAAGGCTTTTCTTGACGGTTTTTGGCCGTCATATGAAGTAGTTTTCTTGACCATTTTTAGCCGTCAAGATAGCAGTTTTTAGAAACCGTCAATATAGGTGAAAACTTATCTTGACTCCGGCCTAGATTATGGCTATTAGCCGTCAAGAAAAGCCCTTCTGCTGTAGAATTGAGTTAAATGTTGACGTTTTATAACCGTCAAGAGAAGCTAAAGCCAAATTTTTATTTATAATTATATATTTCGAATCAAACACACGTAATATCAATATAATCCAGAAGATCACATACAGCAAATAACTATAATACACAACTTTTATATTAACAAAAGTGTTCGTACACCACAAACATCCAACTACAAACATCCAACCAAAGTATGTGATTTTCGTACAATATCATAAACATCTAAAACCTATAAAGTAAACGAAAATTTATAGTGAACTCGGAGCACATCCCTCCGATCACAGTACAACTTTTTTTTCCATGTAGTTCCTGAGAGAACAAGAGAATAGACTTAATCATTATGTGTACATATTTGTACAAAATGATATCAACTGAGAAGAAAATGTAAATATTGCTAACATTGGACATTGGTATGAAGCGATAGATACAAGCCAAAGTTCTATTACACGTGAACCACGAACTACCCAAATATTAAGTCCACAAACAAACAGAGCTCTATCAGAAGTCCAGGTTAAAAAAATAACTATTCAAATATTAGATTTCTAGCTTAAAGAAAATCACAGTAAGGAAAACAAAGGTTTTAATGTTGCAAAATAGAGCTCATATCATACACGCACAATAATATGGACAAATGAGGGCTATGAGATACATAGTGTCATCATAAAAAATTAGAGTTCATAAATTTCTGTAAGTTCTTGAGGAAGCATTTCTATATCGAAATTCAACAAACAAGGTAGTACACACACAGGGACTCTAAAAAATTAGAGCCCGTGTACACAGGTAGAGCACACACACAACCTGGTTCAGCCTTTGGATAACTCCACTGATACCACACATACATACATACACATGGACTCTAAACCCGTACACTCTAATACACTCTGCCCCTCTCAACAATGGCATGAAATTTAAATCCTGCACACAGATTTTCCATACTAATCCTCCTTTCCTATCTACTGGTCTACAACACACCCCACATTATTGACTGGTATCCCTACTACCTGCTGCACTCAGGAAACTCATTTAGAGTATTTAATATCACATAAAATGGAAGCAAATTTAGAAAAGTAAAGCAATTGCAATATAGAAATCTCTTAGACTACACTATTGGGTTCAAAAGACACCAATCAAGCCTTTAAATCATTGGCATTATGTTATAAACATCAATCGGTCTTTAAGTAAACATGATGGTGTCAACCAATTGTAAGAAGCAATAAAAATCATACAATATCACATGCATATTGACAATAATTAATGTACTCATATATACAACAAAAGAGAATAATAAGTCATTTTTATGTTTGTGCACTCAGATTTATATATCAGTAACCTTCAAAGTTATAAGTACCTGTGGCCGTTCACAAAGCCAGTAGAAGTCAATTAACCCTTCTATCCTCACATGTAAGCAACAACATGATTGTTCAAAACAAGAAACTGTAGCAGCTTATTTAAAATTCTTGAATAGAAAGATATTTCACAGAGTTGATGTCAAGGAAGTATTTTAAGAAGGTCGAATCTAAATAAAAACATCTAATATGATGATAAGAAGAAGAAAATGAACCTTAGCAACCGCCTTTGGAGGGTAGTCGTCTAGTTTGGGATTGATACATTGTTCAACTTTGTCTTCACTTAATCTTGGAGTCGCATGTGTTATTTCAAGATACATCTAAGCCAATGTTAAGAACTCATTAATTGCTACTAATATCCAATTGATTGACAATAGATACACAAATATACCCAAGTAACAAGACTTTGTTGTCCTTTCGGCATGGTATTGTCTGTTCCCATCAGTAGCTCTAGAAGAACGACACCAAAACTATAGACATCATTTTTTTGAGTCAAGCATCTAGTCATAGCATACCTGAGAATAAACATAGAAGAGAACTGTAAGGAAAAAACATGCACCATGGTTCAGGAATAAACTCCTGCTGGTACCCATATTCTGCTCAGATACACTACATATTGAATTCAAGCTTGAATCCATTTTTCGAGATTGAAGTGCGAGGGAAGTATCATAAAGGATACGTGTTAGCTAGGTATGGATATTGGCATGGATACGTATTCAAAGCAAAATCTATTTTAAAATATGGATAAACCCTCCATGTTGAAAATTAGTGTACCAATTAGTGCCCTCAAATTCAGTCCCAAACAAAATTGCACACCTATGATAATGCTTCTTGTTCTACTGAAGGCATTTTTTTTTCCAGAGCCAGTTGAGCAACATCTCTAAGCTACAGAGGAATGAGAGTATTGATGGAGTTTTGTTAACCCTAAGTTGTCACCAATGAGAAATAGTCAACAAAGGACATATCATTAAATGACTAACCTGGAGTGCCTTCACACGGTCCCAAAGTGGTGGCAAACCAGCCAATAGACTTTTTGCAGACAGCTCTAGAGGCTTTGTAGTTCTGAAAAATGAGTGTTTTAATAATTTTTCTGATGTTGGCCTCTTTGCTTGATCTTTATCCAAGCATATTTCGACCATTTCTTTAGAAGACTGATTACAACTGAAAGTTATTTATTAATTAGAACAGTAATTGAAACAAGATGTTAATATACAGAACGAGCCAAAGGGCAGAATAGTTAAAAGTAAACTCAATAGAACGAGCAAACTCAATAACATCAACCTGCATGGCAAGACAGATGCCAAGAAATGGAACATAATTTTCCCTGGCATATTTGGCAGAAAGAATTTTCCCTTGCACTCCTCTATCACCAAAACCTCCTAGAACTAGGAGACCATCTGCACCCTAAAATGAGAATATTATTTCAAAATACTTGAAGAGGGAACATTTTGTAGGCACCATCGAGCCAAAGGGAAGTAGTGAACCATCAGTGAATGACATCAATTTGTCCAAAAGCCCAATTCATCATACATATATACTGGTACATGTAATTAATTGGTAAAAAAAAAGACCCAACTACATGAAAAATTACTATGACAGCATTAAGGCAACATTTTAGACAGCAAACATTAGTGTGTAACATGGATTAGTGATAAACCATTAACATATCGTTTTATAGTTTCAAACTTAAGTGCTCAAACTATAAGATTTAATTCATATGCAAATATTTCTTGCAGCTTTTCAATGAAGAATATATTAAAATACCTTGCTATTCATATGGACAACAGAATAAATAAAGATTAGAACAAATCTTAATTAATTTTCTACGTCAAGAGTTTAAAGAGAAATCAATACTAGGCAAAATTGCATATCCGTAGCACTGTAGAATATCCTTTTCTTGTAATGCTCCACTAAGGGCACTTTTAACTTTATGCTAAACTCACCAGTTTCACTCTATTGCAAATGACAATTTATTACATGGCAATTACTAATAGCCACCAATCTGTCCAGATAAAGATCATATTGGAAGATCACCAATGGGTTCAAATTGTATGGAATTTAGATCATTGCTAGTAAATGCAAGGATAAGAATACCAAACATTTTTTCGCTGAAGAACCAGAACTCCACATAGGATCCTCACATTGAAGTTACAGGGAGCAGAACAGTTAGCCTCGGCGTGACAGTGAACCTTCCATTTGCAGCAACTTGCAAAGACATAAGGCTCTACCTATGGCGCAAATGGTAGCTCAGTTCTGGAAAGAAAATAAATCTTAAAGCAACCCTTTTGCAAGACTTATAAGAATATTAGATAACTGTAATTTGTGTTTCAGAAAACCATCAATGTAATATGTTAAGCTCTCACGGGCACAGGTTTTACATGCCAAATAGTTTTTTTAACTCTACCTTCCAACTGTCGCTTCATGTTTGATAAATAGGACTTCTGTTGAAGAGAGAGAACGTTACTCATCTCTTTCATTCCTTATTTTCTTCTTCATTTATTCTCAAAAATCCTTTCGAGCAAATGGCACCCAAGAGCAAGGCCGCCGCCTCAGCCAAGGGCAAGAAGCTTGCCACTTCGTCGCCAGGTAGATCATCGGAGGAAGTTCACGCCGCTGCAGCATCACTGGAGAAAAATATCGAAGGGATCCCAAAGACCAACCCAAGCGTGGCTCCGGCCATGATAGATAGAAACCCTGTTGATTTTATGGGAGAAGATGACCCAGGACCAACCCTAAATCATACGCTCACGTTTATACGTGCCAGCGTAAATTTTGAAATAAAAAATATGCTCACGTTATACGTGCCAGCGTAGAACTTGAAAATACACCCACGTTATACGCACGAGCGTAAAACTGAAAATACACAAGTCAAAATACTATGTTTTCACATATAAAACTTTACTCTTTTGAACAGAAGCATAAAACTGAAAGTACGCTCATGTTATACGTACGAGCGTAAAACTGAAAATACGCAACTTAAAAGACTATGTATTTTTCACACGTAAAACTTTATTCTTTTAAACAGAAAAAGTACGCGTAAAAATTTCATTCTTGGACTGCGTAAAACTTTTTTTTAGAGAAATGCATAAAACAAATTCTCTTTAAAATAGAGAATGTTTTACGCGTAATAACTTCAGAACTCATGTATATTCATTTGTGTAGAGCTTGCGTTTGCGTAGAATTCATACTTAGAGTTTTACTAACTTAATTTTTCTTGTTGAACTTCTTTTACAGTGGACTTGGGGGCCCATCCTCTCTCTGAGGTGTTTGGCTCACCAGCTGGTATTTTGGGATAAAATTATCTGGAAAATTTATCCCATGTCGAGTTTCATCAAACCGACAAGCAGTATCCCAAGGAAAGACATCAGTTGATAGCTGCTCAAGCAGACAGAATGTTGTTGTCTTTGATGAACGAAGAATTATTGACATCACTGATGGCCAGCATTACCTGAAACCCGCATTCACGTTTGGGGACGCAATTGATTTTAAATCCCAGACAAATCCCAAGAAGGAATTCTGGGTGTTCAAATTTGGGGAAAGGGTGATGTATCTCCAACAATGCCAAGGGATTATCCCCTTTCTTCTTTTGTTCACGCCACTCACCCGAGACAGATGATCTGGAATCTGACTCCCAACAGTCATGGAAGACCGGGGAGAATCATATTTAAGAGGGATGAAAATCAAATGGGCTATCATACGAGTACTCCCAGTGGCAGTGTCACTCCTTTCTCAGGTTTATTACCTGGATTTACACCAAGTGAGGGCTCGTCTCTGATCCAGCCAGTGTAGATACCGATGTTCATTAACAGGTTTATGAACGCCTCAGTATTATATCCCCAAGTCAATCCTAGGCTTCCAGGATGGATGACTCCTCACAATAAAAATTGGGTTCAACTTAGCTCTTGGGTTATGAAGAACTTTGAAGCAGAACTACAAGCCATCGGATTGTTAGAAGTGGTAGCCTCCACAAGTCAAGGCTTACCCATAAACAATAACCTGTTCTTAGCTCTGATGGAGTTATATATCAGCTCGACAGGAACCTTTGCAACCCCAGTAGGCGAAATAGGTTTTGCGCTCCATGAGATGCAATTTATCTCCAAGCTACCAATGGAAGAAGTTCCATATGAGGAGTACGTTCCCTCCAACCGAAAACTAGCAAAAATTAGCAAGAAAAATCCTCGCTTAGTCGAGGTATACCAAGAGCTAATGTGTCATTATATATCAATAAATGGACAACATACCTATTCTATCATAAGAATAGAGTATCCAAGGAAGACAAGAAGAGATTCCAAGACAACAAGGCTCAAACCATCAACCCTTGTTCAATAATTCCTATTGATTTAATAAACACTTGGATGATCACAAATAAGTCCCCGGACAAGTATTTGACCACCAAAGTTGGAGAATTTCCTATGGGAACTGAAACATTGAGCTTTTTAAAACATGGCAGTCGAAAGCTCTCATAGGAAGCCTTGCTGGCGGGCTTTCTTTCCTTGTGGTTGGAAAGGTGGGTCATACCAGGGACTGGTACAGTTGACAGAATTCCTCAAAATATACTATGGCCAGCAGTACGTTTGGTATTCTAGGCTAAACTCAGTCTATTATCGGCAATGGTGTGCCGGATAAATGCAGGTTTGCGAGCATTTGGTGAAGAACTGATCAATAATGCTCCCTACCGTCGTGATTTCCCTAGGGTAGAGATGCCCTATACTTATTTGATGGGCTGGCTATTGCATCACAACTGCAGTTTACTACCACCAGGCCCTGAAAATGATATGGAGGTATTTCTCCAAAAATTTAGTAAAGCCACCTGGAAGGCGACTTCAGACTTCAGTGACGGATACACGGGTAGCACTGAACTTCTCATATGGATGGAATTTTTTTTGCACACGACCACCAGTTCCAGCCGACTGTTTTGGTGTACAATTTTGCGACGTTGGTCGAGAGAGGACTGAAATACCTACGCCAGTCTTTAATTGGCTAATATGCATCAGGCCCTCACATCTGATGTATAGAACTGAAGACAACTGCATCTTTGAGCCGTACCTACCTAGTCGGTTCGCTCGTCAGTTCGGGTATGACCAACTTCATGTTGGTAATCTCTCCACTACTTTCAACAATTATGGAAAATTAGTTGATGGAGCGAGGGCATGGCGGTATTTCAGCGCTGGATGCACCGGTGCCAAATTCCATGTGTCAACTGCCACAAGTACAACTGAGCTACGAATGCTTTATTCGTATACGCATTTTTATGCATCTATTCGTTCTTTCGCATAAGACTGCAATAAGAAAGAAAGTCTCCGGTAGAAAAAAGAAGAAGACGCCGAAGAACCAGTTATGGTGCCTTCGGATATACCTGATGATGCTGTTCCAGATGAATATTTGGAAATGATCCCTATGGGAGTTGGGGAGACAGCTGCAGGAGCAATTACAATATCTACAACCCGGAAGCGGAAGTCAGACACAACTGTTACTCTCCGAGAGAAGAAGAAGAAGGTTACTGTTAAAGGGCCTTCCAAACAGAGAGCCGCTACTCCAGAAAGCGAAAATTCTGTTGAAAAGACTCAAAATATTATATCTTCATCACCTCAACCTGGAGCATCAGCTCAAGCTGGAGAAGGTTCTTCAGCACCCCAGCCAGCAGCAATAATAGAAGTTACAGGAGTCCTATCTCCTGGATAACTCAGCACGTCATTGCATTTAACTTCGCCACAAAAGGCGAAAGCTGTCGAAGATACAACCACAACTCATACTGTTAATCCGGAACCCATCCCTTCGGACGAACCGGGTCTCGAATTAGATGATGATGACCGGGACTTAGATTATGACGCACTCTTATCGCGTCCTGCACCTACTCCAGGAAAAGATAAATTACACAAAAACTTATACAAAAATATGTATTATGATTTTGTATATTGACTATTTTATTTAATCTTTGTAGGTCTCGTCACTGTGGCAAAGCCCGTTGCTCCTCCTTCTCAAAAATCTATTCCTGAAGAGGAAGTAGAATCTGAAGAAGGTAGTTCTTCTTCAAAAGAAGATTCTCTGTCTGAGAGAGGTTCTCCATCTATGGAGATTCAAAAAGAATCTGCAGGAGATGCTCGCCAAGAATTGTCTTCTCTTGCCGAAGAAAGAAATAAAGATCCAATTACAGAAGAAGAGCCAGCAATGATGAGAGAATCAGTTGCTGCCAAAGAATCAATTATTGCGGCTAGTCCAGACCAGATTCCTGAGATAGTAGTGTTCGAGTCTGAATCGAACATAGAAGGCAGCAGCTCTGTAATACCATCCCCTGCCACCGAAACTCAAGCTCCGGAGGCAGCAGAAAAGTTTGCTGAAGATGTAGTCCCAGAACTCCCTAGGAATCAATTAGCCATGGTGACGATGACAAATATAGCATTAACTCAGCTTGCTACTACAGCAAAACAACAGCATCTATCTCTGGTTTTTAGGAGAAGGGTTTGGCAGATATTGCTGATACACCAAGCTCTAATGCTGATATAAATCTTTTGGTTGAGATTCATACTGAAAATTTTTATAAAACTTTGGCAGCATTGATCAAAATGGTTTTAAAGAAAGGCCTCAGTTATGAGAGTTTGAAAAGTGCGGTTGCCACCACCATTGACAACATTGCCATGTTTAATGATACTGAGAGGGCAGAAGCTTTGCAGAAGATAGTCCAAGGACTTGAACAACCAATCAAAGAATATCTAAGGTTGTCAAGTGGGACTATTGAAAGCCTCGTCCAATCTGAGTATGATGCTCTCACTATTGAATATACAACTCGGGAAACTATCTTCAAAGAATCTCTTCAAGATTATAGCAATAAGGTTGCAGTGGAAAAGACCTTCTTGAGAGAAAATAAACCCCTGTTGGAGCAGCATCAACAAGCCTATGACTCAATGAATATCAAAAGCCATCAACAAAATGATAGAATTCGTGAAGTCGAGGCTGAGCTAGCTCGATTAAAGGAGGAGCAAAACCAGATGACGACAAATCGAGATGAATATTTGAGACAGAGTTCCATTTTAGAAGAACGGATCTTTGGTTCTGAATCTAACATCAAAACTCTTGAAGAAGCCAAGGATAAAATGATAGCTGCCTTTGTCGAACTCTCACACCTCTGTATTGCGGAAGCTCGACGATCTATAGCCAACACAACTGTATTGGGTTCTCGCGAAAAGCATCTGGCAGAATTGCAGAAAATGATTGAAGATCTATCTGCTCCGTCTTAGAAATTTTTATAATCAATAAAGAATTTTATATTCTGTCATTTTCTTTCCTTTGTTGATGTAATATTTCAAACCATGAAATGAATAAAATGTTTATAAAATAGTTGTGAGGCAGGAAACAATTATCAGAGGTAATATGGACATGATAAGTATTCAAAACTCAACAAAGTAGATTATATCTATCTAGAGGTAATATGGACATGATAGATAATAAATATTTTTTTCTTTTTAGAATGTACAATACTATCAGAGGTAATATGAACATGATAGATTGCAACTACTCAAAGAAATAGATTAATATCTATTAAGAGATAATATGGACATGATAGATAATAACAACTCAAAGAAGTAGATTAATATCTATTCAGAGGGAACGTGGACATGATAGATAATAACAACTCAAAGAAGTAGATTAATATCTATTCAGAGGTAACGTGGACATGATAGATAATAACAACTCAAAGAAGTAAATTAATATCTATTCAGAGGTAACATGGACATGATAGATAATAAATCTTTTGAAATCAGCTGGGAAGAAAGAAAATTAAAATTCTCTTTCGGGAGAATAAATAATCAGCTTAGCCAAACCTTGGCAGCTGTGGATTTGAAGAAGAAATTCAAACATAATATTTCTTCAAGAATTTACCATTGATCGGCATCATGAGCAAATCTCTATTCGGTTTAGATAACCTATATGCACCATTTGAGAATACAGTTTCGACTACATAAGGGCCTTTCCATTTAGCTTGGAACTTGCCTTTACTCTTATGAGACATAACCATAGGTCTTCGAACAGTTAGAACTAGATCTCCTACTTTATATACCCTTTCTTTAACTTTGCGAGTGAAAGCTCGAGATATGCGGGCTTGATACAGCTCAATGTACTGTTGTGCTTGAAGACGCTTCTCATCCAAACCTTCAAGTTTCTAGAGTCTTAAGCGATCATTATTCTCTGTAGTTAGCCCATTAGCAATGGCTATTCTAAGAGATGGTATCTGGATCTCCAGTGGAAGAACGACTTCACATCCATAAACTAATGAAAATGGTGTAAAACCAGTTGGAGTTCGGACTGTTGTTCGATAAACCCATAAACATTCTCCAAGTTTCTCGTTCCAATCACGTTTATTAGAAGCGACAAACTTTTTAAGAAGTTTAATAATTGTTTTGTTGAAAGCTTCTGCTAAACCATTAGCAGCTGGATTATAAGCAGTAGAAGATAAGTTTTGGATCTGATTCTTGTCACAAAATCGATAAAACGCTTGACTGGCAAATTGTGGTCCGTTATCATGAATTATCCTTCGGGAAATCCCGAAACGATAAATAACATGATGTTTGATGAAGTTAACTACATTAGACGTTTTTACTTCAATGAGAGGAACTGCTTCCACCTATTTAGAAAAATAATCAGTTATAGCAAGGATAAACCGATGTCCTTTGACAGAAGGGGGATTAATCGGACCAATAATATCCATACCCCAAGCTTCGAAAGGCCAGGAAGCTGCTGTAGGATATAGAAATTCAGAAGGTTGAATAATAAAATCAGCATGAATCTGGCATGCTTTACACCGTCTGGCGTAATCCACAGCGTCTGCTATCATAGGCCAATAATAACCCATTCTTCGAATACGGTCCTGTAACTTTGGACCTGGTTGATGCACACCACAAACTCCATCATGAGCTTCACGAAGTGCTTGCTTAGCTTCGCTTTCCGAAAGACAACGCAGTAAAAGCCCATCATAAGAACGACGATACAACATGTGCATAGAAGTATCATAATAAAATCGAAATGATCGTCTTTTGATTGATGCAGCTTCTTTTGGATCTTCAGGTAAAATCCCATAGACCGTATAATCAATAAATAGACTTCTCCAATCCTTTTGCTGAAAATTTGATTCGGTAACATAACTCTGTTCGATGTGCAAATTATTCTTGACACAGAATAGGTCTCCATCCAAAAAAGTGATGGAATTTTGTCTTCTGATTGGAACTGCTAAGTCTGCAGCTAAACTAGCAAGAGCGTCAGCTTCCAAATTTTGAGAATGTGGTATGAATTCAATGAAGAACCCTTTGAATGAAAGAGCCAATTTGATTACCACTTGATGATAGGGAATGAGGTCAGGATTTCTGACTTCATATGTCCTCTGACTTGTGACGATCAGCTAAGAATCTCCATAAGCTTTCAAGAATTTAATGTCCAACTGTTTTGCTAATTGTAGACCAATTAGCAAAGCATTATACTCTGCCACATTGTTGGAACATGGTCCGTTGAGGGAATAAGCACGGTATATAACCATTTTATCAGAAGAAACCAAGACATGCCTACTCCAGAGATAATATTACCTTTAGGTCCAACTCGTGATGCTCCATCAAAATATAATTGCCAAATATCACTCCTCAAAGTCATGTTGCAGTGTACGACTTCATCTGAAATATCGTCATATAGCTTAGAAGTTTCAGGTATAGGATGAGCTACTAAGAAGTCAGCTAATACTTGACCCTTTTCTGATTTTTGAGGTATGTAGACCATATCATAAGGAGTAAGCAACGTTGCCCAAGTAGTTAATCGGGAGTTAAGAATACTCGGCTTCTTCATTAATACTCGAATAGTATTTATTCTGGAGATGACATGAATAGTCTGTCCCGATACATAATGTCGCGTCTTTTGAATAGCAAAAACTAAGGCTAGACATTCTTTTTCCACAGGAGTATACCTGTGTTCAGCTCCAACCATAATTCGACTGAGATAATAAATTGTCTGTTCATGACCTTCATCACTTTTCTGTGCAAGAAAAGCACCAAGAGAATGATCCAATGCTCGAACATACAGCAAAAACGATTTTCCCACTACTGGGGGTACTAAAACAGGTAGATTTGTGAGGTATTGCTTGATGTTATTTAATACTTTTTGACATGCTTCATCCCAAACAAATGACACACCCTTCTTCCATAAACGAGAGAAAGGTTGACATCTTCCAGAAAGATTTGATATAAATCTCCTGATATAAGCAATGCGACCCTGAAAGCCACGAAGCTCTTTCAGATTACGTGGAGGACATATTTCAAGAATTGCTTTGACTTTATCAGGATCAACATGGATACCTTGAGAAGTGATGACAAATCCCAAAAATTTGCCACTGGAAACCCCTAAGAAAGACTTAGTGGGGTTCATCTTTAGTTGATATCGACGCATCAACTCGAATATTGTCTTCAAGTCTTGAATGTGATCATCTTTTGATCGACTTTTGACGGTAATATCATCTACATAGCATTCAACTGTTATTCGTAGATGTTCTTGAAAGATGTTGCTCATGGCTCGTTGATATGTAGCGCCGGGATTTTTCAGACCAAAAGGCATAACCGTGTAACAATAAACTCCAAGGGGTGTACGAAAAGCGGTATGCTTTTTATCTCCTGGATGCATCTTAATCTCGTTGTATCCTGAGAATCCGTCCATGAAAGACATACGTTCAAAACCACATGTATTGTCTATCATGACATCAGTGATCGGAAGTAAAAATCCGTCTTTTAGACAAGCTGTGTTGAGATCTCAAAAATCTATGCAAACTCGAACTTTTCCATTCTTCTTCATGACAGAAAGAATATTAGCAACCCAATCTGGGTGTTGTTCTTCACGGACAAAGCCACATGTGATCAAATTTTTAACTTCTGCTTCAATTGCATCCATCATGTCTGGTCGAAAATGCCGCTACTATTATTTTACAGGTTTGGCATTAGGAAGAATATTAAGTTTATGGGTAGCTACTTTAGGATCCAGACCTGGCATATCCTCATAGATCCATGCAAAGATATCAATATATTCTTTTATCAGCTTTATCAAATCTTCTTTTTCATCTTCAGAAAGGTTTTTCTAATAAATATTGGCTTTGACGTAGTCTCATCTCCAACATCAATCTGGATAATTTCATCTTCTGTGGGTGGTTGTCGCTGCTCAAACCGAAGCTCCCACTAAGTATCCATTTGTTGTGCCCAAGGGTTATTTTCAAATGATTCAGACTCATAATCGGCTTGAACCATATTGACTGAAAAGACTCTCTCAGATTCAATATACTGGACTCCTTCAGAATCTGAGGATTGTGAAGAACTGGAAGAAAATTCTTCTTCAATATCTTTCTTAAATATGTAGGATGTATCATATCCCAAACCATGACCAGTTTGTTGATAAAACGGATCACCACATAATATTAATCGTCTACCTTTTGCTCTGATTGAGACCTGACATGCTTTTCAAATCATATCCCATATTTTGGATAATCTTACGGAATTGTTGACTATATCTGTCAATTCTGATTTTTCCTTTATCCTTCTCTTCGAGATTATCTGATTGTATAATAGGAATATTCTGAGCCAAACCAAACACAATTTGACGCTTGTTTTTCTTAGTAGACGGGATCACAAAATAAGATTCTTCATGACGTCTATAAGATATACAAGCTAGTGATGATGAGGCAACAGATAGAAAGTAAGGAGTAGATATTAGGAACATCTGAGCATGGGACCAACATCGACATGAGGAGGAAAAGAATTTTCTTTGTAATTATATAAGGTTTCTTCTGTATTTATGTATGTCAGTTTTATGTTGATGACTTTGATTATCAACAGATAAAGTCATTCTTTCAATATATTTGACAGCCATATACTCCAAAAGGAAATCTTTATTAAAATGGAAAAATACAGATTGATCAATATTTACATCATTGACAGACTGGTTACTATGCCTTAGATTAATCATTAACCGACCATCATCCATCTTAGGCATAGACTTGTCGAGGTTGATAACTAGCGGTTCTGAATCAGTTGGACGAGAAGTACGTCCTTTAACTTTGATCATGAGAGAATGATCACTAGTGTTGGCTTGAACTCGACTTTTGACTGGAATTCTCATATATTTATCAGACGTAGCTTGAGTTCTTCCTTTAAATTTGTCACGCCCCAGTACCGAAATACGGAGACGGACTAGGCCAGCTACTCCATATGAGGTACGTAACGTCATACGGCGATCGTGGCTGTCGAGAGACTAGGTGGTACATGCTACAATCAAGTCTCCTATGGTCCCACAGAGTTCTATGTCTCAATCACTCAAATCACATCAGCAATTAAATGAACATTAAAGATAAAGTAGTAAGGCGTCCCCGACGCTTCATCAAAATGGTCATGAGAGACTAGCTTTATAATTTAGCTATCTCAGAGAGTCAGGAGTACAAAATTATACACAGCTGCAGTCTGTTTAATTACAATGATGTACTGACACAAAATATCAAGTAATCCGGCTAACAGGTGTCGGTGGCTAAACGCCGCAAAAGTATAAGCAGGAGTGGTGGAGAAGAAACCCATTCGAGTCCCCGAACCGCCATGCTCCTAGTATGCACCATGGATGTCAGGGAGGAAGATCGTGTCCTCTGGCTCTGCTACGAGATCTGGCCAAATAAAACCAGCGGGGTCAGCCCCGAATAGCAAGTACCGCCAAAGGGGCACAAGAGTTAAGATTAAAAACCCAGTTAATAGAATGATTGATAATAGTAATACTTATGCTACTATTATAGGGTAGCGCAACATCTTCGAACCCATATGGCACCCTTACAACCAAACAAGGACAAAAGGTGCCGCATAGAGTCGGGACGTGTCGTACTCTATAACATTCACATAAGTTAAAAGGTATAAACAATAAAATCTCCTGATCGTGACTTCGGTCGATAGCCTATCGTAGCACAATAACCAACCCAACAATCAAACAAGAACATGGGTTGGATCATGCACCATGATAGACCATGTTCCTCAGTCATTCACAAAAGTAGCACTTCACAACCAGAATATGTCTTCCGTTCATAACTTCGGTCCACAGCCTATCATAGTACGATAACCAACCCAACAATCAAACAAGAACATGGGTTGGATCACGTACCATGACAGTCCGCTTCCCTCAGTTATTCACGGAAGGTAATAGGATACAAGCAAGTCATTTTCACGGCCAATCAAGTCTACGAGTTTCTAGTAGGACGAGGTTATCCTCGCGTCATGTTATTAGAAATCCTCAGATCGTATCTTTCCAGCAAGGCTAGCCCACCCAGGGGTTCGCGTAGACAGGTATGATTGAGCACAGGTCCCTCGCAAGGCCACCTTGCCAAAACATATAATATATAGCAGGAATTAATCGGATACAGTCATCCACTCGTTGCAGATGACACAGTATCCGTGGAGACCAGCCGGTGCGTCGAGACAATATCTCAAGGCGGCTGGTGTAACACGATCTCGGGATTTTGCCCTCCCCATGCATCTAGTATATTTAGTTGCCTAGTTTAACCCTAGGTGAAATCTTGGACTCACATGCTGTGGCCTGCATGATTATCCTCCTAAAGTCGTACTTAAGTACGAGTACCCCAAAGAGGATCCATGTCAATCAGTATGTCAACATGTGCTACCCTCCTTAGTGTAATGCATCATTGCAAATACGCCACGTGGAGTTACGAGTCATTTGTCGAGCATGAATAAGAACTGGGACATTCAGGTACATGTATCAGGCTCACTCAAGGCAGCGTGCGTGAAAAGTCACGCAGGCTCAAGGAGAGAGCTGCGTAAAAAGTCACGCAGGCTCAAGGAGAGAGCTGCGTGAAAAGTCACGCAGACTCAAGGAGAGAGCTGCATGAAAAGTCACGCAGGCTCAAGGAGAGAGCTGCGTGAAAAGTCACGCAGGATCAAGGAGAGAGCTACGTGAAAAGTCACGCAGGCTCAAGGAGAGAGCTGCGTGAGCAGGCTCAAGGAGAGAGCTGCGTGAAAAGTCACGCAGACTCACGGAGAGAGCTGCGTGAAAAGTCACGCAGACTCACGGGGAGAGACACGCTTCCAACAGGAAGCGTGCTCAAACAGAAGCACACTGCTCACTGTCTTCTCCAAACAGCAAGAACACCATGGTTGAACCCAAAGCTTCAAAGCATCATAACTTGGCCATCCGAACTCCAAATCCAGATTTCCAAGGTTCCAACTTGGGTGAAACTGAATGCTCTTCCACATGGAAGCATCAAAAACCCATAAAATCCAACTAAAGTAGATCAATCCATGCAAAATCCGAAAATGATTAAAACTTAGATCTACAAAAATTAAAGCTTCAAAATGGAAATTTCCAAGTTCTAAACTAGTATAGATTGAGGAGAAGAACATGTTTTGGCAAATAGTTTTGTAAAAAATCATTGACAAAATTATTGATCCATCTCTTGAGCAAGTTGGTACTTGCCTTGGTTGGTGGAGGAAATAAATGAGAGAAAGTAAATGAGAGGACAGAAAATGAGATGAGTTATATATATAAAGATCTTGGACCCATGGGTTCATGATGAACCATTGGTGAACCAAGAATAGGTTATCCAAATAAGCCAAAACTGTAGGCCCAAATGCAGAAAATAAATTAGGAAATAATATTTTGTCGAATATTTTTGGGAAATGCATGAAGAAATACTGCATAATAAATATCGTATAAATTTAAGATAAATATAATTTATCGGTTTACGTATTAAAATACGTATTCCAGGATTGGGGAGTGATAAAATTTAATCACCAAAGGTTCATCATTGACAGGTTGGGGTCGAATCTTACCCTTAACCTTAATTTTCATGGGTTAATCTTCTGAAGGTGATTGGTCTTCTGAAAGTGATTGGTCCTCTGAAGGCGATTGGTCTTCTGAAGGCGATCGATCTTCAGCCATATCGGATATTTTCTTCACATGCTCCTGTGTATAAAGTATTGAATCAGAGAAATAGGCTTCAACACCTTTAAAAGGATTGAGATCTACAAATTCAATTTTTACAGTCTCTTGAGAATCTACATATTTGAAGCATTGGTGGAGAGTTGAGGGTACAATGTTATGTTCATGTATCCATGGCCTTTCGAGTAGTATATTATAAGATACGTCTGAATTGATAACATAGAAGGTTGCCATGGTTCGAAGATCACCTATTTGAATCTTCAGACGAATTTTTCCCAATGGTTTACTTCTTCCAGAATTAAAACCAACAATTGTCGTACTAGTATAAGTTAACTCACTAGTAGGAATTCTCAATGGTCTTAGCATACTCTGAAGAATAATGCTAATGGAAGACCCAGGATCGATGTAAATCCTATCAATCTCGGTAGAGTCAATATACCCTGTGTAATACATAGTACATAGGCCTATCATGTCGATTATGCTTCAACAGCATATCCTTTTATGTGAAAGTAATATTAGGAATTGATTCCATCATACTGTGGCATTTGGGACACGACACCGGTGTATTGTCAGGACTTTTGAGCTGGGTTAAGCATGAATCTGCCTGTAGCAAAGCTTCACTCAAAGTTTCTCGACTTTCTTTAGAGTGACAGAGTAGCTCAAAGATGGAAAGCCTAGCCGGAGTATTGGCTAATTGGGCTAGAATGTCAAACTTATAGGGTTTTATCAACCCTTGATTTGAACCAGACTTCAGCGGGACGTCAAAATGTACTGCCTTCTGTTTCCTTTTTTCAACCACTGATGGTTTAGAAGGTCTTGCCTCACTAGGAATAGAAGATGACTGAGTCACTAGTGTTTCAGCGATGTCATCCGCTTCTTTGGAAATTCCCTCATAATCTTTGTGGTAGCCTTTTCCAGATCGTGTACCAGCAAAAGCCTCTTCTTCAAACTCAGGAGAATGAAGTACCCTATTACAGGATTTAGTCTTTTTTTCCTTAGTCTTCATCTTATGGGGGATTTTTATGAGGGACCTCAAATCCCAATCCGAAGGAGGATTTCTGACCTTGAATTTGCAAAGAAACTCACATACCTTTACCATCGTTCAAGCCTTCCGCTTTTTAAAAATCATAGCCCATCTTTTTCATGAGATGGACCGATTATTGACTGTACATGTGAATGGGTAGTGGAGTTCCAACAGATGAAGAAGGAACGGAAACCCATGTAATTGCAAGGGTGGAAACTTTTATTGTAGAAGGTAAAATCCCAGCCGGAGCTTTCTCATAGGCAGCAAAAACTTGTTGTGCCCTATACAAAGGAACACTGTTCATGGCTAACCATTGCTGATGAGTAAGCTTCAATTTGGTAGGAGGAGCCAGACTTGGAGGGCATATGTTCAGACCCCTTAGCCTATCTTTCAAAGGGATGTCATCCCACAGATGATCAGAATTATCATGGTCTGGGGTAGCAACATAAGAAATCATATTGCAGGTTTTGACTTTTTGACCTTTCTTGGATTTTGAAATTTTACTTTCATACTCCATTTCAGTTACTAAGTCAGGATGTAGCCACATGATTTCACCATTTTTCAATTTGAGAGGCAATTGTCACGACCCGCGCCCACTGTGAGGGTACGAGTGCGTAACAGCGCCCAGCCTACGCCGCAGTGTCGGCGGTAGAACGTTGTTCTAAGTCTCTAACTAACCATCAACTCATGCAGTATATAATGTACTCATCATGATCAACTCTGAACGGAGAACAAGTATAAGATATGGTGTAACTCAATCACAGTCTAAGCACGATAAGATAACAAAGAAATATCACTAAGAAATTGAAGACAACAAAACTACTAATATAATAACAACAAACTCAAAATCTCAAATCTCTATATACAACACCAGTTCTAAACATAAAAACTAAAACAAGACAGACTAGCTAAACTCCCGATCACTCCTGAGTGTCGGGCCATAGGTAGCTAAGCCATCTCCTGCTCCAAGGCAGGTAGGGAAAAATGTCCTCAGGGAAAGCATCTGTAATATTTTCAACAGGTCCAGTCAGGATAGGAACGAGTACAATTCATCAAGAAATCCAAAGTAAATGACAGAGAACTATAAAGCAGTTATAGACAGTTGTATTGATGAATATGGCAGTTTATATTCAGGTGATGGTAAGAAAGACAAATAAAGTGCAAAGAAAGAAAATAACTAAACAAGAGAAGAATCGTAGCAATGAAGACTGTAAAATAAGATCTAGCTGAACTAGAGTAACATAATGAGTTCAGATGATAAAATATAAGTCGAGTGTAATTCCAATGTGAGTCTAATATAAGATGAGTCGAATGTGATTCTAATCATTGTTCTAATAAGGTGAATCGAATAAGGTGATACGAATAAGGTGATACGAATAATGATTCACAATGTTCTAACAACGATTTGAATAAATTCTCCAAGTGTATTTTAAAATACTTAGTTAGACATGTAAACGGCTAAGGGTAAATCCGGCACATCACACACCTGGCCGGGTGTGGAATGGTTATCGTTCGAATAACATTCACAGGGGGTGGTTCGAATAGTGGAAATGTTCACATGTCTAATCAAGTATTTCCCCGCCCATCTAATACAAATGAATCCAAAATCCGACACATCAATCGAATAAAAGTCCAACCAACATATGAAGATACGAATAGGGTAATTCGAATAGTGATTCGTATGGTAATTCGTATGGTGATTCGAATAATAGAGGTAAGACGAGTAAGTATGTGTGTCGTATACATGGATTCAGAAATAAAAATATGTGTTTGTAGCAGAGAATCACATACAGCTAACTAGAACTGAAGTACAGTAATTGACAAATAAATGAGAGAACTATCAGAGAATGTACTCGCCTGCTACTCTGAAAAGAGTAGTGTAATATCAGATGCCTGCACCGGAGTCACAATGTCCTAAACAGAGTAATACAGGTTATAATGTGTTTAAAACAAGACAGATAAAGTTTATGATGCATCTTCATGATTTCTAGGTCAATCTAGGTCAAAGTCAACTCTAAGTCAACCCTGGTCAACTGTCTAGGTCAAACTAGGTCCAAGTCAAAATTGGTCAACTATGGGTCAACCCAAGTCAACATTTAGGGTTTGGGCTTCTAGGTATCAAACCAAATCAATCTAAATTAGACTCAACTATAAGCCACCATATGAATTTAGCTAACTTGGTTAACTGTCTTCTCAAGGTAGGTCAATACTAGACTATAGGTCAACTCTCTAGTCAAGTCAACTCTACCTCTAAGCTAAACTCAAACCAAATACCATTAACACATAAACAAGTTTACTATATCTCATCTAACCAGAACCATCCATATTACAAGTTTATAAACCTACTATAGGCAACCAACATATCTTATGCATATATGCCTATACCCACAAGTATCTATAATCTATAACATATATATTAACTCAAAGAATCTATCCCATATTACTCACAACCTAACTTCTACTCCCAAAGGACACATCCATAACAAATACATATATACACATTACATATATCATATATCTATACATATAGAGAAGGGGAAAGGGGCTGTGTATCCAGTTATAGGTAAATGTAAACAAGTGCAGTCATCAATGTGTCTCAGTTGAAATGTGATTAGAAATCAGTGAATGGGTGCACAATCTCAGGCTTTTAGTTCTCAGAAAAAAAAAGAACAAGGCAAATGGCAGTTTGCATTAATCAGTCCCAAGGCCTAATTTGAATCCTATAACCAATCATCCACATGGACCTAACATGTAACCAAGATTCAGACATAAGGAATTAAATAATCATTGTATTTAATCATTAATAACAGGGTATATGTTAACAGGGTAGAGTGTCTCAGGAATTAAGGTTCACTTGACAGTTTAATGCACTGACAGAAATAAGAAGCAAGGTTGTGTTTCAATTTGGCCAGATATTAGCATATTGAAAACTATAAACACAACCATGAGAATGTATTTATGGAACATAGAGTAGACTATGAAATTAGCTTAGGAGAATCAAGATACTAAATGGGAAAACAGTGAACACCACATCAGATTTTTGGAACTCAAAATGACAGCTCAATACAATAAACACCAATGCCAATTCAAAATGAAATTCCAAAACTGAACCAACCATAAGACTGAACAATGGGGATGAGTGGAATGCAAGAAAAGGTTTGGTGAAGTGCAGTAGAGGGAATTCTCAGCATTTAAATGGAATGACAGTTCAACATTTACAGTTCAGTTAGAACAGGGAATAATAAGAGAAAACAGAGATTTATTTTCAGAAAACTGTGAGTAGGTATATGACAGTTAGTAGATAGGATTTAGCAATATGCATCTCAGGTTTTTAGGTGTGTGTCCACAGGAATTTGAAGAGTGTATACTGTGTCATTATCAGGGAATAAGTGGGGATATTGAACCAGTGTTGTGTGATACATAGATGTGAGTGAATGCAGTGAAGGATTTGGCTACTGCTGTCCACACATGGACAGATGTGAAATGTGTGTGGCAAATCAGGTTTTATAGGCTCATGAATGCATGCGAGTGTCTGTAAATGACAGTTATGGTTTTTCAGTCCAGTGGTGTGAGGTGTGTGAACATATAGGACCTGTGAACAGTCTTAACTAGTTCAAAACCAATTCACCAACCAATAATCACTCAAACTCAGGTTATATTCAGTTATAAGGGAAAACTGGAAATTAAATTCAGGTTATTCAAAACAGGCATGTATTAGTCATCACATAATAGGAGTCCCAATCCCATTTCAAAACAGCCCTCAAACATAATCATAAGCCCAACAAACAATTAGGAATTGATCCAGTCTCAGATTTGGGTGTGTATTAGCAGTGCATTCTCAGGAATTTTCAGAAATAGTGCATATTGTGTCAAATGTAAATATTGCATATCAATTCATCATCCCAACCTAATTCGAACTCTAAAACCTAACACCAAATCGATATCCCACATTATAGTAACCCATTACACATGTGTAAGTGAATTATCATGGAAAATAGACAGGGAAACAGTTAGGAATAGAGTTTAAACTCAGAATTTGAAATTCTGAAAACGTGTATCAGTCGAAATCAGTTCATTGCAACTTCTAATGCCCAAAAGTAAACTGAAATCTAATCCCATGCTATTCATAAACTCCTAGCATATAGGTTAACTTCCAGACACAAGTAGGTGTACAAACAATTGATTCAAAACACACAAAACAGGTTAAATCACAAATGAACTCAGCAGGAATCAACAGTAAACAAGTATCAGGAAAAACTCCCTTTTCAAACCAAAACCAAATCGAAAACCCAATAATATTCGTGTGCCAGTGGGGTACAGACATGGGGACGTGTCCCTCGTGTCCAGGGAGAGTCCTTCGTGTCTAGGAATAGGGACACAAAGTGTCCAAGAAATCAATGCCCATACTGTCAGAAATGGCAGTTGGGGCGGCCTCGTGCAGAGGTGTCGAAGAGGATATAGCCCGACGCGTGGCACGAGGAGTCTCGTGCTCATGCACGTGGCTAGGGCAGGTCTAGGGCTAGGTCTTAGGATGCCTGAATCGAGTCGGGGTCGTGTCGTGTCCGAGTATAAAGTCGTATCAGTGGACAGCTGTGCACGTGTGTGTGTGTTGGTCGAGACGGTGCGGTCGGGATTTCTTCCAAACCTCTCAACCATATGGCCTAAAATTTTGCCTGTGTCGTGTCAGTCATGTGTCCTAGGTATACCCAAAAATTCGTGTCAAGACGTGCAGTGTCGTGTCCGCTACAGTGCCCAAGTAGCAGGGTACTGTGTACGGTTCAGTCCCCGCGTGTCCAACACGAAAATCCGACACAACAAGACACCAAAACACAAAACACTCTTCACAAAAATTGATGTACATATTTAGATCTATAAATTCATTTAATTAGATTTACAAAAATCGAAAATAAATTCCTTAGAGGCATTTAATCAAATACCTACACAACACTACGACACGTGTCCGATACGGACACCAAACGGACACAAAATTGACCCAAACTTTAGGGACAGCTAGGGGACTCCTAGATCTAGCCCTAAATGCAAAGAAAACAAAATATTAATGCAATTTAAAGGATTTTACCTATAGGTGCAAATAGCTAGAAAAAGCCCCAAATGAAGTGTTCCTCCTTGCTAGCTCGGATCCCCAAATTGCTCAAAATCTGGGATTACTCTCCACCAACAGTAAATAAACACTAATTAGGTCCTAATACAAAAGACTAGGGTTAAAAAGGAGTTGAAATGAAAAAGTTAGGGATTAGGGAAAATGGCTCTTTACCTCTTTCTTTAAACTTGTAAAAATTTAATAAAAGAGGCAAGAACAAGGAGGAGACTATTTATAGGGAAGGGGAGCCCTAGTGGCTAGTCATAAAGTAGAAAATTAGGGTTAGGGTTTAGTCTAATGGTCATGGGCCAAGTTGTACTAGCTAACTAGCTCAAGTCTTAGCCTATGGTTCAATGCAAAAATCCTTCTACTCACTTCATGAAACTTAGCCAACTTAAGTCAACCAAGCCCAACTTGAGTTAGATTAGGGTCCATACCATATTAACTAAGTCACCAAGGTCAAGGTCAAAATCTAGGACAGTCGCTTAAGTCACAGCTAGTCAAAAATCAAAATCAACAATCACCAGTGCAATAAATTATGAAATAATTCAAAGAGGCCAAATGTCCAAAATACCCCTAGGCTAAAAATATTAATTCAATCATCCTAATGACATGGTCAGGCTCTAGGTTAGGCAGTCTCTCAGGTTACACTAGCAAAGCATCAAAATCACAAGCCATGACTTAAAACAGTTTTAAATTGATTTTAAAAAAATTAAAAATCACCAAAAATCATAATGTGAAATAAATATCAATAAATAATAATTATAATTACAAAATTTCAAAAATACCCTCATCTGGAAAACTGGGTGTTACAATCCTACCCACCTTATAAAAATTTCGTCCTCGAAATTAAGATGATCGCACCCTTCCTAGGTTAAACCCCCAATCAATCAAGGTCAAGAGATAACATGCAATCATAGTCCTACTGGTCGTGATTGTGCAGTCTCGAACAGGGTAACTACGCTATCTAGCATATCAAAACATATCCTGGCAGGTACTAATGGAAATCACACATAAAGGTAAAAAGAAGGACATGAAAGACATACCTGCTAACCCGTCACCCATAGCGTCGGTCTACTCGACTGTCAGCACAAAAGCCCTGCCCCTCCGGGGTATATCCCTCTGATGGTGCGGGGCATGGTGCTGCGCTATAGGTGGCCTATCTCCCTCTATCTAATCCATGATACTCAAGTAACATCCATCCTGATATTCCACTCAAGTATACTAGGGCACCATCTGTATGGTATCTATCCTGTAATCTGATAATCATACACGTCTATCCAGAACCATGTTACCAGAATCCTCGTCACACCAGTAAGTATGGCTGCGATAATCCATAGAGTCCACAACTAATGTATATACCTCTAGAATTATGGTATTTAAAATTTTTGCATTGCCGCTAGCTTGGCTGCAAAAACTTTAAATTCCCACACCCGAGAAATATATCCAAAATCAGACTCTATCTCATCGTCCAACCAGCTGATATGGCTGTAAAAGACTCTAGATTCCATGACAGAGGCAACCTAGCCCATAATGCTATCTTGGTAGAAAATCAAGTCAATAATGAATACCAAGAATTAAATTCAACGATGAACAAGGAAGTAGACAGAAACTGTCGGAATCGAATTTCGAGATAGTTTATGAGATTCTCAAGGGTCATCCCAGGAATCTTCTCAAGTAGTCCTAACTGTGATTGAGTACTTCTCCGTTTAAACCTATCTCTCAAATCCTATCGCAGACTGTAGTGATACTCTAGTTCGAATACCACTACATAAACTCGACCTGCATGGGCCACCACTAAAAACGTGTCATGACCCGCGCCCACTGTGAGGGTACGAGTGCGTAACAGCGCCCAGCCTACGCCGCAGTGTCGACGGTAGAACGATGTTCTAAGTCTCTAACTAACCATCAACTCATGCAGTATATAATGTACTCATCATGATCAACTCCGAACGGAGGACAAGTATAAGATATGGTGTAACTCAATCACAGTCTAAGCACGATAAGATAACAAAGAAATATCACTAAGAAATTGAAGACAACAAAACTACTAATATAATAACAACAAACTCAAAATCTCAAATCTCTATATATAACACCAGTTCTAAACATGAAAACTAAAACAAGACAGACTAGCTAAACTTTTGTTCACTCCTGAGTGTCGGGCCATAGGTAGCTAAGCCATCTCCTGCTCCAAGGCAAGTAGGGCAAATGTCCTCAGGGCAAGCATCTGTAATATTTTCAACAGGTCCAGTCAGGACAGGAACAAGTACAATTCATCAAGAAATCCCAAGTAAATGATAGAGAACTATAAAGCAGTTATAGACAGTTGTATTGATGAATATGGCAGTTTATATTCAGGAGATGGTAAGAAAGACAAATAAAGTGCAAAGAAAGAAAATAATTAAACAAGAGAAGAATCGTAGCAACGAAGACTGTAAAATAAGATCTAGCTGAACTAGAGTAACATAAAGAGTTCAGATGGTAAAATATAAGTCGAGTGTAATTCCAATGTGAGTCTAATATAAGATGAGTCGAATGTGATTCTAATCATTGTTCTAATAAGGTGAATCGAATAAGGTGATACGAATAAGGTGATACGAATAATGATTCACAATGTTCTAACAACGATTCGAATAAATTCTCCAAGTGTGTTTTAAAATACTTAGTTAGACATATAAACGGCTAAGGGTAAATCCGGCACATCACACACCTGGTCGGGTGTGGAATGGCTATCGTTCGAATAATATTCACAGGAGGTGGTTCGAATAGTGGGAATGTTCACATGTCTAATCAAGTATTTCCCCGCCCATCTAATACAAATGAATCCAAAATCCGACACATCAATCGAATAAAAGTCCAACCAACATATGAAGATACGAATAGGGTGATTCGAATAGTGATTCGTATGGTAATTCGTATGGTGATTCGAATAATAGAGGTAAGACGAGTAAGTATGTGTGTCGTATACATGGATTCAGAAATAAAAATAAGTGTTTGTAGCAGAGAATCACATACAGCTAACTAGAACTGAAGTACAGTAATTGACAAATAAATGAGAGAACTATCAGAGAATGTACTCGCCTGCTACTCTGAAAAGAGTAGTGTAATATCAGATGCCTGCACCGGAGTCACAATGTCCTAAACATAGTAATACATGTTATAATGTGTTTAAAATAAGACAGATAAAGTTTATGATGCATCTTTATGATTTCTAGGTCAATCTAGGTCAAAGTCAACTCTAAGTCAACCCTGGTCAACTGTCTAGGTCAAACTAGGTCCAAGTCAAATTTGGTCAACTCTGGGTTAACCCAAGTCAACATTTAGGGCTTGGACTTCTAGGTATCAAACCAAATCAATCTAAATTAGACTCAACTATAAGCCACCATATAAATTTAGCTAACTTGGTTAACTGTCTTCTCAAGGTAGGTCAATACTAGACTATAGGTCAACTCTCTAGTCAAGTCAACTCTACCTCTAAGCTAAACTCAAACCAAATACCATTAACACATAAACCAGTTTACTATATCTCATCTAACCACAACCATCCATATTACAAGTTTATAAACCTACTATAGGCAACCCACATATCTTATGCATATATGCCTATACCCACAAGTATCTATAATCTATAACATATATATTAACTCAAAGAATCTATCCCATATTACTCACAACCTAACTTCCACTCCCAAAGGACACATCCATAACAAATACTTATATACACATTACATATATATCTATACATATAGAGAAGGGGAAAGGGGCTGTGTATCCAGTTATAGGTAAATGTAAACAAGTGCAGTCATCAATGTGTCTCAGTTGAAATGTGATTAGAAATCAGTAAATGGGTGCACAATCTCAGGCTTTTAGTTCTCAGAAAAAAAAAGAACAAGGCAAATGGCAGTTTGCATTAATCAGTCCCAAGGCCTAATTTGAATCCTATAACCAATCATCTACATGGACCTAACATGTAACCAAGATTCAGACATAAGGAATTAAATAATCATTGCATTTAATCATCAACAACAGGGTATGGGTTAACAGGGTAGAGTGTCTCAGGAATTAAGGTTCACTTGACAGTTTAATGCACTGACATAAATAAGAAGCAAGGTTGTGTTTCAGTTTGGCCAGATATTAGCATATTGAAAACTATAAACACAAGCATGAGAATGTATGTATGGAACATAGAGTAGACTATGAAATTAGCCTAGGAGAATCAAGATACTAAATGGGAAAACAGTGAACACCACATCAGATTTTTGGAACTCAAAATGACAGCTCAATACAATAAACACCAATGCCAATTCAAAATGAAATTCCAAAACTGAACCAACCATAAGACTGACAATGGGGATGAGTGGAATGCAAGAAAAGGTTTGGTGAAGTGCAGTAGAGGGAATTCTCAGTATTTAAATGGAATGACAGTTCAACATTTACAGTTCAGTTAGAACAGGGAATAATAAGAGAAAACAGAGATTTATTTTCAGAAAACTGTGAGTAGGTATATGACAGTTAGTAGATAGGATTTAGCAATATGCATCTCAGGTTTTTAGGTGTGTGTCCACACAAATTTGAAGAGTGTACACTGTGTCATTATCAGAGAATAAGTGGGGATATTGAACCAGTGTTGTGTGATACATGGATGTGAGTGAATGCAGTGAAGGATTTGGCTACTGCTGTCCACACATGGACAGATGTGAAATGTGTGTGGCAAATCAGGTTTTATAGGCTCATGAATGCATGCGAGTGTGTGTAAATGACAGTTATGGTTTTTCAGTCCAGTGGTGTGATGTGTGTGAACATATAGGACCTGTGAACCGTCTTAACTAGTTCGAAACCAATTCACCAACCAATAATCACTCAAACTCAGGTTATATTCAGTTATAAGGGAAAACTGGAAATTAAATTCAGGTTATTCAAAACAGGCATGTTTCAGTCATCACATAATAGGAGTCCCAATCCCATTTCAAAACAGCCCTCAAACATAATCATAAGCTCAACAAACAATTAGGAATTGATCCAGTCTCAGATTTGGGTGTGTATTAGCAGTGCATTCTCAGGAATTTTTAGAAACAGTGCATATTATGTCAACTGTAAATATTGCATATCAATTCATCATCCCAACCTAATTCGAACTCTAAAACCTAACACCAAATCGATATCCCACATTATAGTAACCCATTACACATGTGTAAGTGAATTATCATGGCAAATAGACAGGGAAACAGTTAGGAATAGAGTTTAAACTCAGAATTCGAAATTCTGAAAACGTGTATCAGTCTAAATCAGTTTATTGCAACTTCTAATGCCCAAAAGCAAACTGAAATCTAATCCCATGCTATTCATAAACTTCTAGCATGTAGGTTAACTTCCAGACACAAGTTGGTGTACAAACAATCGATTCAAAACACACAAAATAGGTTAAATCACAAATGAACTCAGCAGGAATCAACAGTGAACAAGTATCAGGAAAAACTACCTTTTCAAACCAAAACCAAATCGAAAACCCAATAATATTCGTGTGCCAGTGGGGTATAGACATGGGGACGTGTCCCTCGTGTCCAGGGAGAGTCCCTCGTGTCTAGGAATAGGGACACGAAGTGTCCAAGCAATCAATGCCCATACTGTCAGAAATGGCAGTTGGGGCGGCCTCGTGCAGAGGTGTCGAAGAGGATATAGCCCGATGCGTGGCACGAGGAGTCTCGTGCTCATGCACGTGGCTAGGGCAGGTCTAGGGCTAGGTCTTAGGATGCCTGAATCGAGTCAGGGTCATGTCGTGTCCGAGTTATAAAGTCGTATCAGTGGACAACTGTGCACGTGTGTGTGTTGGTCGAGACGGTACGGTCGGGATTTCTTCCAAACCGCTCAACCATATGGCCTGAAATTTTGCCTGTGTCGTGTCAGTCATGTGTCCTAAGTGTACCCAAAAATTTGTGTCACGTGCAGTGTCGTATCCGCTACAGTGCCCGAGCAGCAGGGCACTGTGTACGGTTCAGACCCCGCGTGTCCAACACGAAAATCCGACACAACATGACACCAAAACACAAAAAACTCTTCACAAAAATTGATGTACATATTTAGATCTACAAATTCATTTAATTAGATTTACAAAAATCGAAAATAAATTCCTTAGAGGCATTTAATCAAACACCTACACAACACTACGACACGTGTCCGATACGGACACCAAACGGACACGAAATTGACCCAAACTTCAGGGACAACTAGGGGACTCCTAGATCTAGCCCTAAATGCAAAGAAAATGAAATATTAATGAAATTTAAAGGATTTTACCTATAGGTGCAAATAGCTAGAAAAAGCCCCAAATGAAGTGTTCCTCCTTGCTAGCTCGGATCCCCAAATTGCTCAAAATCTGGGATTACTCTCCACCAACAGTAAATAAACACTAATTAGGTCCTAATGCAAAAGACTAGGGTTAAAAAGGAGTTGAAATGAAAAAGTTAGGGATTAGGGAAAATGGCTCTTTACCTCTTTCTTCAAACTTGTAAAAATTTAATAAAAGCGGCAAGAACAAGGAGGAGACTATTTATAGGGAAGGGGAGCCCTAGTGGCTGGTCATAAAGTAGAAAATTAGGGTTAGGGTTTAGTCTAATGGTCATGGGCCAAGTTGCACTAGCTAACTAGCTCAAGTCTTAGCCTATGGTTCAATGCAAAAATCCTCCTACTCTCTTCATGAAACTTAGCCGACTTAAGTCAACCAAGCCCAACTTGAGTTAGATTAGGGTCCATACCATATTAACTAAGTCACCAAGGTCAAGGTCAAAATCTAGGACAGTCGCTTAAGTCACAGCTAGTCAAAAATCAAAATCAACAATCACCAGTGCAATAAATCATGAAATAATTCAAAGAGGCCAAATGACCAAAATACCCCTAGGCTAAAAATAATAATTCAATCATCCTAATGACATGGTCAGGCTCTAGGTTAGGCAGTCTCTCAGGTTACACTAGCAAAGCATCAAAATCATAAGCCATGACTTAAAACAGTTTTAAATTGATTTTAAAAATAATTAAAAATCACCAAAAATCATAATGTGAAATAAATATCAATAAATAATAATTATAATTATAAAATTTCAAAAATACCCTCATCTGGAAAACTGGGTGTTACAGCAATAGTCCTTTACTTTGATCTCTGGCTGATGGAAGATTCACAATCTTCATTGTCGCCTTCGGAATCGGGACAATCCCATCAGGAACTTGTTGTGGAGGAAAACCTCCAAATTGAAGAGAAATCATGTTAGTCGTGACTGTATGCTCATCATTGGTTAAAGCGATAGCTTTAGCATTTATCAACTCTTGAATCTTCTTCTTCATGACATAGCAAGCCTTAGTCGGATGATTTATATACCTATGGTGGATGCAATACTTGGGATTATCAGTCAAATCCACCTTATTAGGTCATTTTGGATCTTGAATCTGGAGTTTACCACTCTTCAGAAGACATTGGAATATTCCTGGAATATCACTGTCGTCGAAAGAGTACTCTTCTTTCGGCTTAGAAGACTCCGGATTACCTGGTGTAGTTTTGGATTTCGAAAGGTTCACCACCAAGGTTTCCTTTCCTTTTCCATTGCGATTACCAGGATTGTTACCTGAGGCTTTCTTTCCTTTATCTTCCGAGGCGAAGATCATCCCATTCTCACGAGCCAATCTACCATTAGTCTCAGCTGAAACAGCCGTTAGAATAAATGAGGCCCAATCTGTGAATTGAGAGCCCGTAACAACAACGATGGTTCGTCGTAGATTCATTTTGCATGTATCAATTAATGCTGAATCTGGCCTACCAGGAGGCATTTCCAAAGTAGCCTGTCGAAAACGTTCAATAAACGTCCGCGTATCCTCTTTCTCTTTTTGTTTAATCTCTGTTAAGGAGGACATATTCATATCCATCCCTCCTTCATAGAAATGAGAGAGAAACATCGCTTTGAACTCGTCAAAAGATGATATGCAGTTATCGGGTAGACTGCGATACCAGTCATATGTTGTCCCCGTCAAACACCCAATAAAAACTCGGGTGAGAAGAGCATCATTCTTCTGTAGATGCACAGTCATAATATCCAAATAATTGATATATTGACTTGGAGAAGCCTTTCCATCAAATAATACCATAGATTGTGGCTTGAATTTGGGAGGAAAGGGTACATCATTCCAGTGGGAAGGATAAGGTTGCTTGATCCCCAACTTCTGGAGCTGATCTTTATGCTTAAGAACTTCAAATTGTGCTTTTAGCTCCCGAACTGCTTGAATAGCTTCACTAGTTTGAGGGAGTATATTTGATTGAATAGTGGTTGGATGTACCGTAACCCCTACTGGAGGTGATACATCTTCTGGAATGAGAGGGTCATGAGATGCGGAATTTTGATTGATAACAGGCTCTTGATTCAAAAACTCAAGCTCCGGAGGCAGCAGAAAAGGTTGCTGAAGATGTAGTCCCAGAACTCCCTGGGAATCAATTAGCCATGGTGACGATGACAAATATAGCATTAACTCAGCTTGCTACTACAGCAACAACAGCATCTATCTCTGGTTTTCAGGAGAAGGGTTTGGCAGATATTGCTGATACACCAAGCTCTAATGCTGATATAAATCTTTTGGTTGAGATTCATACTGAAACATTTTATAAAACTTTGGCAGCGTTGATCAAAATGTTTTTAAAGAAAGGCCTCAGTTATGAGAGTTTAAAAAGTGTGATTGCCACCACCATTGACAACATTGCCATGATTAATGATACTGAGAGGGCAGAAGCTTTGCAGAAGATAGTCCAAGGACTTGAACAACCAATCAAAGAATATCTAAGGTTGTCAAGTGGGACTATTGAAAGCCTCGTCCAATCTGAGTATGATGCTCTCACTAATGAATATACAACTCGGAAAACTATCTTCAAAGAATCTTTTCAAGATTATAGCAATAAGGTTGTCGTGGAAAGGACCTTCTTGAGAGAAAATAAACCCCTGTTGGAGCAGCATCAATAAGCCTTTGACTCAATGAATATCAAAATCCATCAACAAAATGATAGAATTCGTGAAGTCGAGGCCGAGCTAGCTCGATTAAAGGAGGAGCAAAACCAGATGACAGTAAATCGAGATGAATATTTGAGGCAGAGTTCCATTTTAGAAGAACGGATCTTTGGTTCTGAATCTAACATCAAAACTCTTGAAGAAGCCAAGGATCAAATGATAGCTGCCTTTGCCGAACTCTCTCACCTCTGTACTACGGACGCTACGATCTATAGCCTACACAACTGTATTGGGTTCTCGCAAAAAGCGTCTGGCAGAATTGCAGAAAATGATTGAAGATCTATCTGCTCTGCCTAAGAAATTTTTGTAATCAATAAAGAATTTTATATTCTGTCATTTTCTTTCCTTTGCTGATGTAATATTTCAAACCATGCAATGAATGAAATGTTTATAAAATAGTTGTGAGACAGAAAACAATTATCAGAGGTAATATAGAAGAGACAAACTTTTTGAGAATTTTAATAATTGTTTTGTTGAAAGCTTCTGCTAAACCATTAGCAGCAGGATTATAAGCTGTAGAAGATAAGTTCTGGATCCGATTCTTGTCACAAAATCGATAAAATGCCTGACTGGCAAATTGGTCCGTTATCATGAATTATCCTTCAAGGAATCTCGAAACGGCAAATGACATGACGTTTGATGAAGTTAACCACATTAGACGTTTTTACTTCAATGAGAAGAACTGCTTCCTCCCATTTAGAAAAATAATCAGTTATATCATGGATAAAACCGATGTCCTTTGACAGAAGGGAGATTAATCGAACCAATAATATCCATACCCCAAGCTTCGAAAGGCCAGAAAGCTGCTATGGGATGTAGAAATTCAGAAGGTTGATGAATAAAATCAGCATAAATCTGGCATGCTTTACATCGTCTGGCGTAATCCACAGCGTCTGCTATCATAGACGGCCAATAATAACCCTTTTTTCGAATACGGTCCTGTAACTTTGGACCTGGTTGATGTGCACCACAAACTCCATCATGAGCTTCACGAAGTGCTTGCTTAGCTTCGCTTTCCGAAAGACAACGCAGTAAAAGCCCATCATAAGAACGACAATACAACATGTGCATAGAAGTATCATAATAAAATTGAAATGATCATCTTTTGATTGATGCAGCTTCTTTTGGATCTTCAGGTAAAATCCCATAGACCTCATAACCAATAAATAGACTTCTCCAATCCTTTTGCTAAAAATTTGATTCGAAAACATAACTCTGTTCGTTGTGCAAATTATTCTTGACACAGAATAGATCTCGATCCAACAAAGTGATGGTATTTTGTCTTCTGATTGGAACTGCTAAGTATGCAGCTAAACTAGCAAGAGCGTCAGCTTCCAAATTTTGAGAACGCGGTACGAATTCAATGAAGAACCCTTTGAATGAAAGAGCCAATTCGATTACCACTTGATGATAGGGAATGAGGTCAGGATTTCTGACATTATATGTCCCTCTGACTTGATTGACGATCAGCTGAGAGTCACCATAAGCTTCTAAGAATTCAATGTTCAACTGTTTTGCTAATTGAAGACCAATTAGCAAAGCATTATACTCTGCCACATTGTTAGAACATGGTTCATTGAGGGAATAAGCACAGTATATAACCATTTTATCAGGAGAAACCAAGACAATGCCTAGTCCAGAGACAATATTGCCTTTAGGTCTAGCTCGTGATGCTCCATCAAAATATAATTGCCAAATATCACTCCTTAAAGTCATGTTGCAGTCTACGACTTCATCTGAAATGTCGTCATATAGCTTAGAAGTTTCAGGTATAGGATGAGCTGCTAAGAAGTCAGCTAATACTTGACCCGTTACAGATTTTTGAGGTATGTAGACCATATCATAAGGAGTAAGCAACATTGCCCAAGTAGTTAACCGGGAGTTAAAAATACTCAGCTTCTTTGTTAATACTCGAATAGGATTTATTCTGGAGATGACATGAATAGTCTGTCCCGATACATAAAGTCGCATCTTTTGAATGGCAAAAACCAATGCTAGACATTCTTTTTCCACAGGAGTATACCTGTGTTCAGCCCCAACCATCATTCGACTGAGATAATAAATTGCCTGTTCATGACCTTCATCACTTTTCTGTGCAAGAAGAGCACCAAGGGAATGATCCAATGCTCGAACATACAGCAAAAATGGTTTTTTCACTACTGGAGGTATTAAAACAGGTAGATTTGTGAGGTATTGTTTGATGTGATTAAATGCTTTTTGACATGCTTTATCCCAAATAAATGACACACCCTTCTTCCATAAATGAGAGAAAGGTTGGCATTTCCCAGAAAGATTTGATATAAATCTTTTTATATAAGTAATGCGACCCTGAAAGTCACGAAGCTCTTTCAGATTACGTGGAGGACGCATTTCAAGAATTGCTTTGACTTTATCAGGATCAACATGGATACCTTGAAAAGTGATGACAAATCCCAAAAATTTGCCACTGGAAACCCCTAAGAAAGACTTAGTGGGGTTCATCTTTAGTTGATGTCGACGCATCAACTAGAATATTATCTTCAAGTCTTGAATGTGATCATCTTTTGATCGACTTTTGACGGCGATATCATCTACATAACATTCAACTGTTTTTCGTAGATGTTCTTGAAAGATGTTGCTCATGGCTCGTTGATATGTAGCGTCGGCATTTTTTTAGACCAAAAGGCATAACCGTGTAACAATAAACTCCAAGGAGTGTACGAAAAGCGGTATGCTTTTCATCTCCTGGATGCATCTTAATCTGGTTGTATCCTGAGAATCCGTCCATGAAAGACATACGTTCAAAACCACATGTATTGTCTATCATGACATCAGTGATCGGAAGTAGAAATTTGTCTTTTGGACAAGCTGCATTGAGATCTCGAAAATCTATGCAAACTCGAACTTTTCCATTCTTCTTCATGACCGGAACAATATTGGCAACCCAATCTGGGTGTTGTTCTTCACGGACAAAGCCACATGTGATCAACTTTTTAACTTCTGCTTCAATTGCATCCATCATGTCTGGTCGAAAACGTCGCTGTTGTTATTTTATAGGTTAGGCAATAGGAAGAATATTAAGTTTATGGGTAGCTACTTTGGGATCCAGACATGGCATATCCTCATAGCTCCACGCAAAGATATCAATATATTCTTTTATCAGCTTTATCAAATTTTCTTTTTCGTCTTCAGAAAGGATTTTGCTGATAAATATTGGCTTTGACGTAGTCTCGTCTACAATATCAATCTGGATGATTTTATCTTCTGTGGGTGGCTGTCGCTGCTCAAACCGAAGTTCCCACTGAGTATCCATTTGTTGTGCCCAAGGGTCACTGTCAAATGATTCAGTCTCATCATCGGTTTAAACCATATTGACTGAAAAGACGTGCTCAGATTCAACATACTGGACTTCTTCATAATCTGAGGATTGTGAAGAACTGGAAGAAAATTCTTCTTCCATATCTTCCTTAAACATGTAGGATGTATCGTATCCCAAACCATGACGAGTTCATTGATAAAACGGATCACCACATAATGGTAATCGTCTACCTTTGCCCTGATTGAGACCTGACATGGTTTTCAAATCATATCCCATATTTTGGATAATCTTACGGGATTGTTGACTATATCTGTCAATTCTGATTTTTTCTTTATCCTTCTCTTCGAGATTATCTGTTTGTATAACAGGAATATTCCGAGCCAAACCAAACATAATTTGATGCTTATTTTTCTTAGTAGACGGGATCACAAAATAAGATTCTTCATGACGTCTATAAGATACACAAGCTTGTGATGATGAGGCAACAGGTAGAAAGTAAGGAGTAGATGTTAGGAACGTCTGAGCATAGGGCCCAACATCGACATGAGGAGGAAATGAATTTTCTTTGTAATTAATATATAAGGTTTCTTCTGTATTTATGTCAGTTTTATGTTGATGACTTTGATTATCAACAGATAATGTCATTCTTTCAATATATTTGACAGCCATATACTCTAAAAGGAAATCTTCATTAAAATGGAAAAACGCAGATTGATCGATATTTACATCATTGACAGACTGGTTACTACGCCTTAGATTAATCATTAACGGACCATCATCCGTCTTAGGCATAGACTTGCCGAGTTTGACAACTAGTAATTCTGAATCAGTTGGATGAGATGTACGTCCTTTAAATTTGATCAAGAGAGGCTGATCACTAGTGTTGGCTTAAACTCAACTTTTGACTAGAATTCTCATATATTCATCAGATGTAGCTTGAGTTCTTTCCTTAACTTTAATCACCAATGGTTCATTATTGACAGGTTGGGTTCGAATCTTATCCTGAACCTTAATCTTCAAGGGTTGATCTTCTAAAGGTGATTGGTCTTCTGAAAGTGATTGGTCCTCTGAAGGCAATTGGACTTCTGAAGGCGATCGATCTTCAGCCATATCGGATATTTCCTTCACATGCTCCAGTGTATAAAGTATTGAATCAGAGAAATAGGCTTCAACACCTTTAAAAGGATTGAGATCTGCAAATTCAGTTTTTACAGTCCCCTGAGATTCCACATATTTGAAGCATTGGTGGAGAGTTGAGAGTACAATGTTATGTTCATGTATCCATGGTCTTCCGAGTAGGATATTATAAGATACGTCTGAATTGATAACATAGAAGGTTGCCATGGTTCGAAGATCACCTATTTGAATCTTCAGACAGATTTTCCCCAATGGTTTACTTCTTACAGAATTAAAACCAACAATTGTCGTACTAGTGTAAGTTAACTCACTAGTAGGAATTTTCAATGGTCTTAGCATACTCTGAAGAATAATACTAATGGAAGACCCAGGATCGATGTAAATCCTGTCAATCTCGGTAGAATCAATATACCCTGTGTAACACAGAGGCCTGTCATATCGATTATGCTTCAACAGCATATCCTCTTGTGTGAAAGTAATATTAGGAATTGATTCCATCATACTGTGGCATTGGGGACACGACACCGGTATATTGTCAGGACTTTTGAGCTGGGCTAAGCACGAATCTGCCTGTAGCAAAGCTTCACTCAAAGTTTCTCGACTTTCTTTAGAGAGACAGAGTAGCTCAAAGATGGAAAGCCTAGCCGGAGTATTGGCTAATTGGGCTAGAATGTCAAACTTATAGGGTTTCATCAACCCTTGATTTGAACCAGACTTCAACGGGACGTCAAAAGGTACTGCCTTCTGTTTTCCTTTTTCAACCACTGATGGTTTAGAAGATCTTGCCTCAGCGGGAATAGAAGATGACTGAGTCGGTAGTGTTTCATTGATGTCATCCGCTTCTTTGGAAATTTTCGCATAATCTTTGTGGTAGTCTTTTCTAGATCTTGTACCAGCAAAAGCCTTTTCTTCAGACTCAGGAGAATGAAGTACCATATTACAGGATTTAGTCTTTTTCCCCTTAGTCTTCATCCTATGGGGATTTTTATGAGGGACCTCAAATCCCAATCCGACGAAAGATTTCTGACCTTGAATTTGCAAAGGAACTCGCATACCTCTACCATCGTTCAAGCCTTCCACTTTTTGAAAGTCATAGCCCATCTTTTTTATGAGATAGACCGTTTGTTGATTATACAAGTGAATGGGTAGTGGAGTTTCAACAAACATTCCAACAGATGAAGAAGGAACGGAAACCCCTATAATTATAAGGGTGGAAACTTTCAGTGTAGGAGGTAAAATCCAAACCGGAGCTTTCTCATAGGCAGCAAAAACTTGTTGTGCCCTATACAAAGGGACATTGTTCATGGCTAACCATTGCTGATGAGTAAGCTTCAATTTGGTAGGAGGAGCCAGACTTGGAGGGCATATGTTCAGACCCCTTAGCCTATCTTCCAAAGGGATGTTATCCCACAGATGATCAGAATCATCATGGTCTGGGGTAGCACCATAAGAAAGCATATTGCTGGTTTTGACTTTTTGACCTTTCTTAGATTTTGAAATTTTACTTTCATACTACATTTCAGGTACTAAGACAGGATGTACCCACATAATTTAACCATTTTTTAATATAAGAGGCAATAGTCCTTTACTTTAATCTCTGGCTGGTAGAAGATTCACAATCTTCATTGTCGCCTTCGGAATCGGGACAATCCCATCAGGAACTTGCTGTAGAGAAAAACCTCCAAATTGAAGAGAAATCATGTTAGTCGTGACTGTATGCTCATCATTGGTTAAAGCGATAGCTTTAGCATTTATCAACTCTTGAATCTTGTTCTTCAAGACATAGCAAGCCTTAGTCGGATGATTTATGTACCTATGGTAGATACAATACTTGGGATTATCAGTCAAATCCACCTCATTAGGTCATTTTGGATATGGAATCTGGTGTTTACCACTCTTCACAAGACATTAGAATATTCTAGGAATGTCATTGTCGTCGAAAGAGTACTCTTCTTTCGGCTTAGAAGACTCCGGATTCCCGGGTGTAGTTTTGGATTTCGAAATCATTACCAGGGTTTCCTTCCTTTTCCATTGCGATTACCAGGATTGTTACCTGAGGCTTTCTTTCCTTTATCTTCCGAGGCGAAGATCATCCCATGCTCACGAGCCAATCTACCATTGGTCTCAGCTGAAATAGCCGCAATAATAAATGAGGCCCAATCTGTGAATTGAGAGCCCGTAAAAACAGCGATGGTTGGTCATAGATTTATTTTGCATGTATCAATTAATGCTGAATCTGGCATACCAGGAGACATTTTCAAAGTAGCCTGTCGAAAACGTACAATAAATGTCCAAGTATCCTCTTTCTTTTTTTGTTTAATCTCTATTAAGGAGGACATATTCATATCCATCCCTCCTTCATAGAAATGAGAAAGAAACATCGCTTTGAACTCGTCAAAAGATGATATGCAGTAATCGGATAGACTACGATACCAGTCATTTGCTGTACCCGTCAAACACCCAATGAAAACTCGAGTGAGAAAAGCATTATTCTTCTGTAGATGCACTGTCATAATATCAAAATAATTGATATATTGACTTGGAGAAGCCTTTCCATCAAATAATACCATAGATTGTGGCTTGAATTTGGAAGAAAAGGGTACATCATACCAGAAGGGAGGATAAGGTTGCTTGATCCCCAACTTCTGGAGCTGATCTTTATGCTTAAGAACTTCAAATTGTGCTTTTAACTCCCAAACTGCTTGAATAGCTTCACTAGTTTGAGAGAGTATATTTGATTGAATAGTGGTTGGATGTACCGTAACCCCTACTGGAGGTGATACATCTTCTGGAATGAGAGGGTCAGGAGATACGGAGTTTTGATTGATAACAGGCTCTTGATTCAGATTATTCAAAGGTATATCAACCCCTTGACTATCTTGAGTTGGCGCAGATACCTGCACCAGAATTATCACTGCCGGTTGGGCTGTTTGCTGAGTCGTTATTATTTGATGCATATTTTGCATCATGGCAAGCATATCCTTTAGCGATTGTTCCACCGCAGAAAGACGTTGTTCTGTATGAGAAGTAGACGTCTCCTGTTCTTCTCCGATAACATAAGATTTAACTTCTCTTGAACATATAGAGGGATTGGTGTAGAGATATGAATCAACGCTATCAGTTTCTGACTCCAAATACTGGGTACCCCCAGCCTCTGAATCTGAAGAATGTATACTTAGAGATCGTTGACTTCTTGATCGAGTATGCTGATATACTCCTTCAAAAGTGTCAAGGTTTCGGTTTAACCGTTGTTGACTTGGAGTCCGGGACGAATTGCATCTTGGACGTCGTCCTCTATTGATATAAGATACCATATTGATCGATGTATAGGACAACTCATGTTCTTGATCATCAATTTGTTGCTGAGGTACATTATAGCTTAATCGGTCAAAAACTGACCGTTTAGTAGCAGAACATCAACATTTGACTATAATTTGGTGACATTCACTATGATGGTTTTCTTGAGGGAGCGTCACAGGAGATTTTCTGTTTTTACGCTTTTGTACAAGTAACTCGCGTAAATCAGAAGAATTGGAAGGTAACATTTTGTTTGCATTTGGGACAGAGAAATATTTAGTCCCTTGTGTAAAAAGAAGATTACTAGCTTCATTGGCAGAACAAAGCTGTACATTTTTATACGCCTGGAGTTGTGTGCGTAAATCTTGAGTTGATTTTGTAGGATCGTTGAGCACTTCTAGAGGGGGGGTGAATAGAGTGCGTGTGTGCAGCGAAAATAAAATCACCAATTAAAAATTAAACTATGGCAATGATGTAAGAGCAGTAAATAAAGATAGGAGAATCAAACTCAGTAACACAGCGATGTATACTGGTATCCCTCTGAGAGGACTAATCCAGTCTCGAGTACTCTTGCTCGATGTTAATCCACTAAAGGCACAAGCTTTAACTGAGTGCTTGCAACTCTTACACCACCGTGCTTGTTGACGAGTGCACCACCAACTCCAACACACACCGTGCTTGGTGACGAGCGCACGACCAGCTCCACAACGAGAATTTGTTGTTGAAACTTGACGACCTCTTTACAACTCTGAATAACCAAAAGACTTCTAAATCAAATCTGATAGTACTGGCTTTTGGCTAAGAGAAGTATAGGTGAGATTTGAAATTTTTAGATCACTAGAAAACACTTGAGATGAATAGAGAAGAGAGTGAAGAATGAATTGATGTTTTGAAATGAAAAGTTCTTCTCTATTTATAGGTGTTTTCACCAACCGAACTCGGGCAGAACTCGGACAGAGTTCGGATGCAAATATCTCGCAAAATAGACGTTGCTCGCAGATTTGGAGGCAACTGAAGTTTGAATACAAACTGACCGAACTCGGTCAGAGTTCGGGCCGAACTCGGGCCGAACTCGGCTAGGAGTTCTGTCAGGAGATATAATAAAATTCTTTTGTAAAAACAGTTTACAAACATGTTTTTGGTAATTTGTAAAATCATTTGAAAAGGAATATTTTCGAAATACATTTTTGAAATATTTGTAATCGAAAATATGAAGGGTAAAAATAGGTTTAGAGAAGGAGAATAATTTTAACCCTAAGCCAGTAATACCATACTTGATTTTACAAGGAAATTCCTAGACTCAATAAAGTGTAAAAATACAGAATAAAAGTAGAAAAGAGTCTTCAAAATTTTTGATGACTTTGACGCTTGGATTTATGCAGTACATCGTCCGTTGAATAAGATTTCATGTATCCTGAAATAGTTAGCAGCATTTTCTATATTTTGTGTATGGACTAAAGTATAAGTTGATTATCGAAATCGGGTGTGACCATGGAATGGGCCAACAATCTCCCCCATTTTAATAATTGACAAACTTGAGTCTATACCAAAATATATTTATAAAAAATAAAACAATATATCAAAATACCTGAAAAAAAATTTGTTCTAGCCTTGCATTTGCATTTTGTGATATTTTTGTATACTCATTTTCTCCCCCTTTGTCAAGTAGCAAAATGAATCGGCTCCCCCGTAAATCATGAAGCCAACAATAGAAAAGACAAGACAAAGTGAAAGAAAAATAGTAATCACAGCATAGATAAGTGAAATGCAATAAACTGAAATATCATAAATTTTCCACTAGAAAGTCAACTAGTACAACTGATAAATGGCTAACTGAAAGAGTTTAGACATGAAAGTAAAAAGTACTACATAAACAGCATCAAAACTAAACAAAACTAAATCCACTATCCTATGGCTGAATCCACATCACATCTCTGCGTCGTCTGCACCGGGAGGATCATGAGGGAAATAGGCAGTGGTCGGGTCGAAGTACTGAAAAGTAGTTTCATCAGTAAAACGAGGACCAGGGAAAGCAGGATGTGGAAGGATAGTGAGTGGATGAACTGGATCATGCACCAGGCTGTAATGGAGATCGGTAATGCTGTTTCTCAGCACCTGGGCCTGAGAAATATGCCGGAACTCGGAGTCTTGATAACGTTGCGTGGATACGGCAACGAAATCATCAAACCGCTGGTAGAAAGCCTGATCGAGTCCAGGGGCAGGGGCCGGAGCAGGAGGAGCATCTGCTGGAGGGGCCTCAGCATCAGCTACTGGGTCAGCAGGAGCAGCACCGGGAGGTTGAGGAAACCGACGAGAGCGAGTCAACTCAACAGGTGGAGAAGAAATAGCACACGTTTCAAGATCAATCTCGAAACGGCAAAAAATACTCGCAAGGTGCATAGGAAAAACAAGGTTCCTACCTGCATTCTTGCAGTTGAGCATCCAAGACATCATGGTTTTTGGAATGGAGAAAGGAATTCCAAAATGAATGTGATACATAGCAGAGAGTTCCAAAAATGTGACCTCATCGGTAGAGCCTTTCTTCGGAAGAAGGGCCGAGAAAATCATACGATGAAGTTCGTAAAAATTCTGGTTAAGATGTCTAGAAAATATTCTCCGAGGAGGAGGAGTAGGGTGACAAATCAATTCCCTAAAAGAAGCTAAAGTGACATCGGCAGGGAACTGAATATGGTGGATGTCAACAAGAGCATCACCAAGATCAGGAACGTAAAAATATTCACTGATATCGGTGGCACTAAATTCTAGTTCCTGTCCAGCGACGCAGGAATAGAAATTTTCGTTTTGTTGTACTTGCAAATTGCAGTAGAACATACGGACAGCATTGTCGAAAATACTATCTTGGACTTCGAAAAAGTCGCGAAATCCAAGTTGATCAAAAACAGGAGCATATTCAAAGAAGGTTGTAAAGTTGACAAAGGCTCCAGTACAAATACGACGTAAAGAAAAGGAATCAAACCAGAGATTTGAAAAGTCTCTGTCGGGAAACAGAGTGCCATCAAATTCCTCGGGATCTCTAGGTTTGGCTGGACTGAAGAGACTAGCCGGAGTGTAGTCGGATGAGGAGGAAGCACCCTGAGAAGAATTTCCTCGTTGACGCTTCGGAGCCATGAGGAGATGGAGGAAGATCGTCGATGCCTTGCAAAGAAGGAGGAGGAAAGTCTTCTGGAAGGAGGTGGAACTATTTCACGTTTTGGTGTGGAGAAATAGTGGAAGAGAGGATGAGATTTATAGGTGCTAGGGCCGGCTGTTCGGTTCTGGAGCCATCACAGCGCCGACCGAACTCGGTCCGAATTCGGTCCGAACTCGGTCAGAGTTCGGGCCGAGTTCGGCCACTTGCATTCCCGAGATAGTTAAAGCAGTCAGGTAAGTAAAGATTGTAATAAATGATGTTTGACTGGTTTATTAACTAATTGCTGTTATTTTTAGGTTAACTGTAGGGATTGTCCCAGCTAACGGTGGTTCACCGGGGAACTCTTAAGTACCGCTTCGCTTCGACCGTAGCCGTGGTGACAGACATATCCTTTGTAAGTTTGTCCCCAAAAATAATTTTCATTAGATAATAAATTATCAAGTCATAAATACAGTATTACCATATGTTTTAAGAATCCGAGAATTCAAGAATGCCGAGCTCACGCCTCAAGATGTTAAAACGGTCTTCAGCCAATGGTTTAGTGAAAATATCTGCTAGTTGATGTTCAGTATCAATAAATTCTAAGCAAATATCCCCGTGTTGTTGATGATCACGTAAAAAATGATGTCTAACTTCTATGTGCTTTGTGCGTGAATGACAGATAGGGTTCTTAGTTAAATTAATTGTACTAGTGTTATCACAATATATAGGAACATTTGTATAGTGCAGATTGTAGTCCTCTAAGGTTTGCTTCATCCACAAAATTTGAGCACAACAACGTCCTGCGGCGATATACTCAGCCTCAGTTGTTGATAATGCTACTGAATTTTGTTTCTTGCTAAACCAAGAGACCAGGGCCTTTCCCAAGAAATGACATGTACCACTGGTACTTTTACGGTCCACTTTGCATCCAGCAAAATCCGCATCCGAGTAACCTATGAGGTCAAAGGATTTGGTTTTGGGATACCATAAGCCAACTGTAGAAGTTCCTTTAAGGTATCGGAAGATACGCTTAACGGCACTAAGATGTGATTCCTTAGGATTTGCCTGATATCGTGCACATATGCAAACACTAAACATAATATCAGGACGACTAGCAGTTAAATATAATAAACTACCAATCATACCTCGATACTTACGCTGATCAACAGGTTTGCCACTTTCATCAGCATCAAGCTTTGTAGATGTAGCCATAGGAGTCCCAATTGGCTTCACATTCTCGAAATCGTACTTCTTTAGTATGTCCTTCGTGTACTTGGCTTGGTTGATGAATGTTCCGTTTGAGTGTTGTTTGATTTGCAATCCTAGGAAGAAGTTCAGCTCTCCCATCATGCTCATTTCAAATTCACTCTGCATACACTTGGCAAATTCTTGACATAGTTGTTCATTAGTAGAACCAAAGATGATGTCATCTACATAAATTTGCACTAGAAGTATATCATTATTCATAGATTTAATAAAAAGAGTAGTATCAATCTTGCCTTTTGAAAAACCATTATCAAGTAAGAAGGCGCTTAGGCGTTCATACCAAGCACGAGGTGCTTGTTTGAGTCCATAAAGTGCTTTCTTAAGCTTGAAGACGTGATCAAGTTTTTGAAAATCTTCAAAACCAGGGGGTTGTTTCACAAAAACTTCTTCTTTCAAAAATCCATTTAGAAATGCGCTTTTCACGTCCATTTGAAAAAGTTTGAAATCATTAAAACAAGCAAAAGCGCAAAACATGCGAATGGCTTCTAGTCTAGCAACAGGAGCATAGGTCTCATCATAATCAATTCCTTCTTCTTGATTATAACCTTGTGCAACTAGACATGCTTTGTTGCGTAGAACTTGACCATCTTCACTAAGTTTATTTCGGAACACCCATTTGGTACCAATTATCGATTGACCAATAGGTTTAGGAACGAGTTCCCAAACTTGGTTTCTCTCAAATTGATTAAGTTTCTCTTGCATAGCAGAAATCCAAAATTCATCAGAAAAAGCCTCATCAATATTCTTAGGTTCTATTTGAGAAATAAATGCTACATTAGCTGCTACTTCAGAATCTCTAAGAGATGAACGAGTACTTACACCTTTGGATACATCACCTATTATGAGAGTTTCTGGATGATCCGGTTTGAATCTTAATGATTCGAATCTTTGGGCTATACCTTTCACAAGGCTCTTCTCAGTTCCTGCATCTTCGGAACTTTTATCAGTTCTTGCCTCTTGGGTAGGATCTTTCTCAGAACTCTTCTTTGTAGGTGCATCTTCATCATCACTGTCGCTAGATCTATGACTATTCAACTCATCAAAGGTAACATTAATACTTTCTTCAACAATCAAAGATCTTTTATTAAAAATTCTATATCCTTTACTCTTAGCAGCATATCCGAGAAATATCCCGTCATCTGCTTTCGAGTCGAACTTACCCAAGTTATCCTTGGTGTTCAGGATGAAACAGCGACAACCAAAAACTTTAAAATAAGATATGTTTGGAATTCTTCCAAACCAAAGCTCATATGGTGTTTTCTTCGATATAGGTCGAATTAACACCCTATTTAAAATATGACAGGCTGTACTAACAGCTTCTGCCCAAAAATATTTAGGAAGATTATGCTGATTAAGCATGACTCTAGCCATTTCGCTTAGAGTACGGTTCTTCCGCTCCACAACACCATTCTGTTGGGGAGTTCTAGGACAAGAAAATTCGTGGTAGTATCCACTATCATCACAAAACTTTTTGAAATCAGTATTTTCGAATTCGCCACCCTGATCACTTCGGATACGAGTAATCATGAAGCCTTTTTCGTTTTGAACCTTTTTACAAAATATCTGAAATTCAAAAATTGCATCACTTTTGTTTGATAAAAAGTAAACCCATGTAAAACGAGAGAAATCATCAACAATGACAAAAGCATAGAGTTTACCGCCAAGACTAGCGACTCTACTAGGACCAAATAAATCCATATGAATCAACTGCAAAGGTCTCGAAGTACTTACAGCGTTGATGGATTTAAAAGAAGACCTATGTGCTTTGTTCTTTTCACAGTCAGCACATACCATGTCTCTTTTGAAAGGGATTTCTGGGTCCTTTTACCAACTTCTTTGTGTTCAGACGTAAGATAGTATCCATGTTTGCATGTCCTAGTCTCATGTGCCATAGCCAGCTTTCATTTTGATTGGCTACTAGACACCTTCCTGTATTATTAGTATTCTCCAAAAAGAAAATATATATATTGTCTTCTCTAATCCCTTTATATATGGGATCACCAGATGACATATCATATATAGTACATTTATCTTTCACAAAATTGATACCATAACCATTATCTGCCAAATGACTTATGCTCAATAGGTTATGCTTCAATTCGGTTACTAGACAAACATCTTTTATTATTGGATAAGGAGACATACCTACAGTACCATTACCTATAATATCACCTCTCAAGTTATTTCTGAAGGAGACGTATCCTTCTTTCTTCATCGATAGCGTAGCGAACAAAGATGCATCACCAGTCATGTGTCGCGAACATCCGCTATCGAGAATCCACTTTCTTCTAGCATGAGAGGGTTGTGGGTCCACCTACAAGACAAGTAGATGAATCCTTTGGTACCCATTTTCTGAAGGGTCCACTCAGATTAGCCTTAGGTTTCCAAACTAGAGTATGGTTATCAACAAGCTTTCTTGCCATACAATATTGTGATATATGACCGTGTGTACCACAGTATGTGCAAGTCAGTTTAGTGGAATAAACTGTGTTTGCAGGCTTGTTCTGTTTGGAAAACCTATAAGTGAAAGCATAATAGTGTTCGTGTTTCCTTTGTGCTTTCTTGTTTTTAGTCCTTTTTGGTGTATGCTTTGCATTAGGACTAATCTTGGGCTGTGTCACAGGTATTGCCTGTTTGCCCAACTTGATTTCTAACTTTTTAGAAATCGCTACAGACTCTTCGTATCTTGCAGTCATATCAAGGAGTCTTTGTTCAGTTACTAGGTGCAACTTCTTCTCTATGTCATAAAGTTTGTGTATTTTGACATAGTCTTTTTCTTTCTTTTCAATGTTGAGGATAGCCTCTTGATAGTCTACTTTAAGTTTGGCTATCTCTTCCGTGTTACCGGTAGTAGATGTCTCTTTAATGTCTTCAAGTAAATTAGACAATCTAGCTATCTCGGCTGTGTGTGCCTTAATCTCTTTTCGAGATTGCTTATACTTGTCGAGCACAGTTTTGTGATCTTCAAGTAAATCGCTAAAGGCAGTCTCTAGTTCATCAAAAGTAAAATCATCAAACAGAGGATTAGATGATACCTTTTCGAATGCCATAAGACAAACATTTGCATTGCTGCAAGGTCTGTCTTCTTCTTCTGAGTCACTGGCATCACTCTCGTGCCAAATGCTTGTGTTGGCATACTTTCGGCCAGATGTGGATCTTCTGTTTGATCTTGACCGATCATATGGACTGCTCTTCTTGGTAGCTGGACAGTCCTTCTTCATGTGCCCTGATTTCTTGCATCCGAAGCATATAGTCTCGTCTTCATTGCTTTCTTGGATGTCTTTCTTCTTTCTGCTTGTGAACTTTAGATATTTCTTGAAGTTCTTCACAAGTAAGGCACGTTCATCACCACTTGATGATTCTTCATCTGAGTCATTGCATGTTGATTTTCTTGCTTGAGCTTTGAAGGCGATAGTCTTTTCTTTTGGTGTGGCCTCTTCAAAGTCTTGCAAGTCGAGCTCATGAGTCATCAATTTGCCCATCAGTGTTTCTAGAGTTATCGTGGTGAGATCGTTTCCTTCAATGATTGCTGTGGCTTTTGGATTCCAGTTCTTTGTTAGAGCCCTCCGCACTTTCCTGATTTTCTTATGGTTGCTGTAATCTTTACCAAGAGATTGAAGGGGATTAGTTATATCAAGGAAACGAGTAAACATCTGTGTAATTGACTCACCAGGTTTCATTTTAAAAGATTCATATTCCTGAGTCAGTCTACTGATTTTGGATTCCTTGACTTGGGAAGTCCCTTCATGGGTTACCTCAAGGAGTTTCCAAATTTCATGAGACGTCTTGCAGGTAGAAACTCTATTGAACTCGGTTTTGTCAATTGCACAGAATAGTGCATTGATGGCCCGAGCATCAAGACTAGCCTTTGCTTTTTCAGCATCGGTGTACTTGTCATGCGTCTTTTCCATAAGAATACCTTCAACCACTGTAGGTGGTGGTTTCTTATACCCATCAATGACTATTGACCATAAATCAAAATCTAGAGACTTTAAAAAGAAAGTCATACGTGTTTTCCAGTATGTATAGTTTGTTCCATCAAATAGGGGAGGTCTATTTGTGGATTGCCCTTCACCGTTGAATATAGATTTCACGGCTGCCATATATATACTCTCTAGGATATGTTATATAAGAATATAACCTGCTCTGATACCAATTGTAGGATCGTTGAGCACTTCTAGAGGGGGGGTGAATAGAGTGCGTGTGTGCAGCAGAAATAAAATCACCAATTAAAAATTAAACTATGGCAATGATGTAAGAGCAGTAAATAAAGATAGGAGAATCAAACTCAGTAACACAGCGATGTATACTGGTATCCCTCTGAGAGGACTAATCCAGTCTCGAGTACTCTTGCTCGATGTTAATCCACTAAAGGCACAAGCTTTAACTGAGTGCTTGCAACTCTTACACCACCGTGCTTGTTGACGAGTGCACGACCAACTCCAACACACACCGTGCTTGGTGACGAGCGCACGACCAGCTCCACAACGAGAATTTGTTGTTGAAACTTGACGACCTCTTTACAACTCTGAATAACCAAAAGACTTCTAAATCAAATCTGATAGTACTGGCTTTTGGCTAAGAGAAGTATAGGTGAGATTTGAAATTTTTAGATCACTAGAAAACACTTGAGATGAATAGAGAAGAGAGTGAAGAATGAATTGATGTTTTGAAATGAAAAGTTCTTCTCTATTTATAGGTGTTTTCACCAACCGAACTCGGGCAGAACTCGGACAGAGTTCGGATGCAAATATCTCGCAAAATAGACGTTGCTCGCAGATTTGGAGGCAACTGAAGTTTGAATACAAACTGACCGAACTCGGTCAGAGTTCGGGCCGAACTCGGCTAGGAGTTCTGTCAGGAGATATAATAAAATTCTTTTGTAAAAACAGTTTACAAACATGTTTTTGGTAATTTGTAAAATCATTTGAAAAGGAATATTTTCGAATACATTTTTGAAATATTTGTAATCGAAAATATGAAGGGTAAAAATAGGTTTAGAGAAGGAGAATAATTTTAACCCTAAGCCAGTAATACCATACTTGATTTTACAAGGAAATTCCTAGACTCAATAAAGTGTAAAAATACAGAATAAAAGTAGAAAAGAGTCTTCAGAATTTTTGATGACTTTGACGTTTGGATTTATGCAGTACATCGTCCGTTGAATAAGATTTTATGTATCCTGAAATAGTTAGCAGCATTTTCTATATTTTGTGTATGGACTAAAGTATAAGTTGATTATCGAAATCGGGTGTGACCATGGAATGGGCCAACAGATTTTTGTGCACAGAGAACACCATCGGCCATGCGCGTAATCCTAAGATTCGACACATTGCGTAAAGCAGCATTAGAGGATTGTTGGCATAAAATAAAAGTTTTGCCAAAATTTCTTGTCTCCTTAGATAAATCAAAGGAATTGTTTGCCATAGGAGACTTATTTTTACGCTGTACGCGTGTAGGCAAATTCACTTTAGATGCAAAAGCACTATTGTAAATTTTATCTTCCATGTCACCGACAGGAGATTTGCTTTTACGCATAGAACGCAAAGCAGGAATATCTGCCACGTCCTAGACGGGAGATTTGCCCTTACGTATAGAGCGTAAGCCATGAGTGTCTACCACGTCACAGACGGGAGACTGAATATTACGCACAGAGCGCAACACTGAAGTAGGAACTGCCTCGACATAGACAGAAGCCCCCACGACAGGAGTGGGAAGAATTTCCTTGCCTTCAGAGACAATAGAGAGATCAGAGGGTGCTTTGGACTTAGGAATCCAATTTCGTGATTTTTGCACATTGGAGCAGCGAGCACTACCCCCGGTTCGGAGCATTTCTTCATAAGCAGTTTGGTTGAACTGAACGACCAAAGTCTTCTTCGTCGATCCAATCGACACATCATCGTATTGAGCAATTGCCTTCTCGTCAGAAAAGAAAGTCGTCCCCAGCAGAGTCGCCATTTTATTTCACTTAACAAAATGCCCTTGAGGCTTTTGAAAGAAAATGAGAGAAAATGTACAAAAGTACAAGTAAATTCAGGGAAGTATTGCTATAGAAGTCTGATTTGAGAGCGATCACTTTGTTCTTGGACCACACGATGATGATGAAGAAAACTGCTTGGAGATGAACAACTCAAAGAACTAAGTCACCAAAAAGGTATCGACACAATTAGCACTGATGGTACAGTCTAATGCTTTCCTGCTTTGCTTCACTTTATTCTTGAGAAAAAGTTGAAGAGAAATACTCTGAAAAATCACTTTGCTGTGAAAGTATCTGTTCTCCCAAAATCTTGTTATTTCTTCTTTAAAAAAGAAGTCTTTATATAGGCCTGTCTTCTGTGCATAAAAAATACCAATATTGGGTCTCTACGTAGGTTGGTAGAATAACTGTCACCCACGTACAGAAATTGGCCTCTACGCATGTTGACACGTGTCCTATAATCCAATAAAATAAGGAGAACACGTACACACGTTCTTCGAGAAGTATGGCATGAAGGCCATATCAGAAAATCACGTTCCCACGCAATCAGGACAGACTGTGCGTAAAGGATGCTGTTTAGACATGTCTGAGCGTAAAATAGCTCAAAGTAAGCTTCCTGCGTAAAGCGGCTAAAAATATTCTTGAGCGTAAAGGCTCAAATGAACTCTACGCGCAAAAAGAGTGGCTGAGATAGCCTTGAGCGTAAAAACTCAAATAACTCTTATGCGTAAAAGGAAGGCTGTTCCTCAAGCGTAAAACAGCTCATTGGCACGCTAAACAACAAACTTCTTGGCTTCTCTGCAATTATTTGTCAGAAAATTAATCTGTCAGAACAGTATCTTCATGCATTAATTGCAGCATGGACAGCTCATTCTTCACGTAGAGAGTAGAACTGTCTTCGCGTAAAGTCTGAATTTAACCCTTTGCGTTGAGTTTGATTTTGACTCAGTTTGACCTTTGCGTAAAGATCTCAACTTCCTTGACTTGGTCTACGAAATTTATTTACGCTTCTACACCATCCTCACACGATTATTCATCGGAGCATTGGAGGGGATAGCGTTCGCTACAAGAATAAAGGCTTTTCTTGACGGGGAAAAACCGTCAAAAAATGGGTATCTTGACGGTTGCAGATCCGTCAACTAGGCCGAAGTCAAGAAAAGACCCCCCCTTTTCTTGACGGTCGCTGGCAAGGCTTTTCTTGACGGTTTTTGGCCGTCATATGATGTAGTTTTTTTGACCATTTTTAGCCGTCAAGATAGCAGTTTTTAGAATCCGTCAATATAGGTGAAAACTTTTCTTAACTCCGGCCTAGATGACGGCTATTAGCCGTCAAGAAAAGTCCTTCCGCTGCAGAATTGAGTTAATTATTGACATTTTATAACCATAAAGAGAAGCTAAAGCCAAATTTTTATTTATAATTATATATTACGAATTAAACACACATAATATCAATATAATCCAGAAGATCACATACAGCAAATAACTATAATACACAACTTTTATATTAACAGAAGTGTTCGTACACCACAAACATCCAACTACAAATATCCAACCAAAGTATATGATTTTCGTACAATACCATAAACATCTAAAACCTATAAAGTAAATGAAAATTTATAGTGAACTCGGGGCACATCCCTCCCATTACAGTACAACTTTCCTTTTCCATGTAGTTCCTGAGAGAACAAGAGAATAGACTTAATCATTATTTGTACATATTTGTACAAAACGATGTCAACTGAGAAGAAAATGTAAATATTGCTAACATTGGACATTGGTATGAAGCGATAGATACAAGCCAAAGTTCTATTACACGTGAACCACGAACTACCCAAATATTAAGTCCACAAACAAACAGAGCTCTATCAGAAGTCCAGGTTAAAAAAAATAACTATTCAAATATTAGATTTCTAGCTTAAGGAAAATCACAATAAGAAAAACAAAGGTTTAATGTTGCAAAATAGAGCTCATATCATACACGCACAATAATATGGACAAATGAGGGCTATGAGATACATGGTGTCATCATAAAAAATTAGAGCTCATAAATTTCTATAAGTTCTTGAGGATGCATTTCTATATCGAAATTCAACTAACAAGGTAGTACACACACATGGACTCTAAAAAATTAGAGCCCGTGTACACAGGTAGCGCACACACACAACCTGGTTCAGCCTTTGGATAACTCCACTGATACCACACATATACATACACATGGACTCTAAACCCGTACACTCTAACACACTCTGCCCCTCTCTACAATGGCATGAAATTTAAATCCTGCACACAAATTTTCCATACTAATCCTCTCTTCCTATCTACTGGTCTACAACACACCCCACATTATTGACTGGTATCCCAACTACCTGCTGCACTCAGGAAACTCATTTAGAGTATTTAGTATCACATAAAATGGAAGCAAAGTAAGAAAAGTAAAGCAATTGCAATATAGAAAACTCTTAGACTATACTATTGGGTTCAAAAGACACCAATCAAGCCTTTAAATCATTGGCATTATGTTATAAAAATCAATCGGTCTTTAAGTAAACATGATGGTGTCAACCAATTGTAAGAAGCAATAAAAATCATACAATATGACATGCATATTGACAATAATTAATGTACTCATATATACAACAAAAGAGAATAATAAGTCATTTTATGTTTGTGCACTCAGATTTATATATCAGTAACCTTCAAAGTTATAAGTACCTGTGGCCGTTCACAAAGCCAGTAGAAGTCAATTAACCCTTCTATCCTCACCTGTAAGCAACAACATGATTGTTCAAAACAAGAAATTGTAGCAGCTTATTTAAAATTCTTGAAAGATATTTCACAGAGTTGATGTCAAGGAAGTATTTTAAGAAGGTCGAATCTAAATAAAAAAACATCGAATATGATGATAAGAAGAAGAGAATGAACCTTAGCAACCGCCTTTGGAGGGTAGTCATCTAGCTTGGGATCGATACATTGTTCAACTTTCTCTTCACTTAATCTTGGAGTCGCATGTGTTATTTCATGATACATGTAAGCCAATGTTAAGAACTCAATAATTGCTACTAATATCCAATTGATTGACAATAGATACACAAATATACCCAAGTAACAAGACTTTGTTGTCCTTTCGGAATGGTATTGTCTACATATTTTCTTCCCATCAGTAGCTCTAGACGAACGACACCAAAACTATAGACATCACTTTTTTGCGTCAAGCATCTAGTCATAGCATACCTGAGAATAAACATAGAAGAGAACTGTAAGGAAAAAACATGCACCATGGTTCAGGAATAAACTCATGATGCCATATTCTGCTCAGATACACTGCATATTGAATTCAAGCTTGAATCCATTTTTCGAGCTTGAAGTGCGAGGGAAGTATCATAAAGGATACATGTTAGCTAGGTATGGATATTGGCATGGATACGTATTCAAAGCAAAATCTATTTTAAAACATGGATAAACCATCCATGTTGAAAAATAGTGTACCAATTAGTGCCCTCAAATTCAGTCCCAAACAAAATTGCACACCTATGATAATGCTTCTTGTTCTACTGAAGGCGTTATTTTTCCAGAGCCAGTTGAGCAACATCTTTAAGCTACAGAGGAATGAGAGTATTGATGGAGTTTTGTTAACCCTAACTTGGCACCAATGAGAAATAGTCAACAAAGGACATATCGTTAAATAACTAACCTCGAGTGCCTTCACACGGTCCCAAAGTGGTGGCAAACTAGCCAATAGACTTTTCACAGACAACTTTGTAGGCTTTGTGTTAAACCCCTAAATTTCTACTATATTTTTTTATTTAAAATTGGTACGGATTTATTTTTTTTAAACTGTATTTGTACGTCACATAGTCGTATTGTACGTCGCACAGGAAATTCATTTTTAGTAATTGCTCGACGAGTGCGAATATGTGCGAGCGTACATATTTTTAGAAAAATATTTTTCTATAGTTTCAAAATAATATATCTAATAATTATTTCTAGCTATCATTTTCAAGTTTATGATTTTAATTATGAAAAGCCTTTCATTTATACAGTTATAATAATAAATAAATTTTTCCTATAAAATAGTATATTAGAAAAGTATATTTATTGTACATACATATATATTTCGTAATTATTTATTAGTTTATTTTAATAATAATATAATTTTTGAAATTATTATTATTAGTATTTTTGGAAAATATATTTTGAAATTATTGTGGCGATTTAAATCTTGATTTGAATTTATGGATTTATTTAAATAGTTAATATTTGAAATTTGATTTATCCCATTTGATTTTAAACTAAAAATTTAATTAGATTAAATTTGATTTGTATTTGGATTTAGATTTGATTGATTTTAAATTAAGTTGCGAATTATCTATTTTGGGTTTAAATCTTTTCCTAATTCTTATCCGCTTGGGAATTCTCACATCCTATAAATAGGCAGGTACTCATCCATATATTTCTATTCTCCAAAATTCTACAACCAAATGTGTTGTGCATCGTGTCCGTATTCTCCGTCCAAATTCTTATTCCATCTTTACAAGTACATTATTTATCTCCTTCCCCGTGTCGGACACACCCCGACATCAATAAATTCCTAACCATAATCCTATCCCTAACCACCGACCAAATCCCGACCTTCGTCATCCTCATCACATCCCTGTCACTACCGCACACCCGACCTCGACCACCCGCCGAACCCTTCGACCCCGGCTAACACCACCACCATCACCACCCCTCGACCATCACTAGCAACATTGACATCACCACCTCTGCTCCACAACCACCCATAGCGGCCACCGCCGTAGCACACCCGCACCCATGCCACCGCCACCATCGGCCTAACCGCCGAATCACCACCGAATACACCATCGCCATGCCGGCGATTCTCCAAAAACTCACACCATAGTAAAAAAAAACATTAAGGGGAAGAGCCCTCACCTGACCCCGACCCGACCCGGCGAACCACTCCTGCGCCACCACTCACCGTGCCTGTGTCGAACGCGCCGGACAGCATCAATGCCGCCCCGCCTCCGTGCCTCATGGTCGAGAACCCGCGAGACCCCCGTGCGGCACCACGAAGCTCGACCACCGCCACTACTATGGCGAGCCCCTACCCAATCCGCCGCTCCCCTGCTTCCCAAACCCCTAGCCGAATGCCGAGAACCCCTCCGCTGGAGTCCATTCCCGCAGAGATAGCCCTCTCAGCCGCGTCGACCACGCCAACCCCGTGTACCACCGCCACCGCCAGGCGCCGAGCTCCGCCTGAGCGCCGAAACCATCCCGTCGAGATTGCGCCTTTTCCCGCCAAGGTCCTCCGGAAAACCCAGCCACCGTCGGCCAGGTTTCCCGTGCGCCGCTCACACATCAGGGCCGCCGCCTCCTTCCGCCATGTCCGCCGCCGACGTCTCCGTTTAACCCCCGCATCCGTAGCTCCGCCCCATTCTCTCTCATCCCACGCCACTCCGCCGCCTCTCGTTCCCGCTGTCGCCTCTGTGCGGAAACCGCCACGCGTGGCGGTGGAACCCCACGCCTCGCCGCGCCTGGTCACCGCCCTGTGGCTCCGCCGCCGGCCGATCCCGCTCCCCTCTCCCTCGCTCACTTGATCCCTCTCTCCCTTTCCCCTTTTCTTTTCTTCTCTCTCCTCCTTTCTATTAAGAGGAACAGCATTCATTTTTTTTGTTACTAGTTTGTTTGTTGTTTTCTATTGTTAATTTTTTTTTTCATTAGTTGATTTTTTATTATTATTATTATTATTATTATTATTAGAATTGTTTATTTGATTTATAAAAAATTTCAAATTAGTTTTAGAAGATAGTTTTACAAAAACTCTATTTGACTAAGATTAGATTTTTAGCCCTAAAAATAACTATCTAGATTATTAAGTGTTTTCTATAAATATTTTGTACTAAGGAAATATATTGTTACCTAGAATCATATTTTACAAGCATAGAATTTTTAGGCTAAAAATAATTTTGTTTTTATTTTTTTTTATTTTTTATTTTTAAAATATTTTCCTAAAATTATTTTGGGATAGAAATATATTAATATTATTTTATGATGTCTTATTTGAAGATTTGGACCTACAATTATGTTTTGACACAAATCAAGTTTTTGCCTTACAATGATTCTTATATTTTCAAAGATTATCTTAAACTATTTTAACTAACAAATATATATTTCAAATATTATAAATATTTTTTTAAATATTATATGTATTATTTCCTCAAAAATTTCTTCAATTATCATCATGTCTGTGACTCAGCCCATTATTACTATTCCTTCGCCAATTTTGTCCTTCCTCCTGTCGACCCTAACTATTCTGACCGTCCCGGACATAATGGAACCGACCGTGCCGACATCAGAGGTCACCTTGTGTAGTTGTTATTCGAAGTCGCAGTTCATGCCATCTTGATCATCGCAGTACACCAGGCATCCTACCAGGCAAGACACCTTGCCATTTGCTGTTTATTTATTTTAGCTCATATTTCATGCATTATTTATTTTCTTTATGCAAAATAAACTGTGATACATGGCGTAACCTGTTAAGAACTTACTGTTCATTTATATTTTCTGCTATGTATTATTTTTCTTACACATTAAACCTAGATTTAAGGGACCACCTTGTGTGTTGCATTCATTGGCCTTGACACATTATAACACGAAGTTGTGTGTCGCATGTAGAACACGGACATGCATGACTGGCTGGCCACCGGTGCATATAAGCCGTGCGATAGGTATAACCGCTAATAAAGGTTGCATGCTTAGTTTGACTTAGCGGTTATAGAGGTTTATTGTTGTGGATACAACATAGTAGGTATTGGACGGGGAGGACAATTCCTTAGCGTATGGGCTTCGATGCACTTTTTCTTTTGTAACCCGTGAGCTCCGCCGGAGACGCGGGTGAGATTACCCATGATTTCTGACGGCCACTAACGTTCTGCGGAACGTTATGCTCTTACTAATGGGGCCTCTGGTGGCCAAGGGGGGACTATACCGATCCTATTTAGCCAGGGCCCATGCGTAGGAAGGATTGTTCTTAACTACATTCACTTAGATTTGGTTAGGCGCCCTTATCCGTTAGGTATGAGTACTTTTGGTTTGGGTACTTGTATCTGACCGTGGCTTGGAACAATAACTTGTTACGGAATAGTTCGTCACATCTTGTCCTTGTTTGGTTGTAGGTGTGACTTACTACTCCGATGAGAAGGTATTGAACCATGTTGGGGTCGGGATACCATATTGGATTCATAGCGAGGAAAGATACGTCACCGTGAATTAGTTTACCATCTCCTGTCCTTGTTTGGTTGGGGGGATGGTACGCTAGTTCAATAGGTGTGTATTGGACCATGTTATGATTGCACTTGGATCATCTTCGCTTCGCTCGCCAATAAACCATTCTTTTGTATATCATGAATTTCTTTTCATAGTTGGTAGTGGATTTGTCTCCGCCCAACTACATGTACCAATGACAATTCATAGTCGATTATATATCTTTTATTCATTTATTTTGTGTGGATGAGATTAGTTATGGTTCTACTGCATTTTACAGCTTATGTATTCGTACGAGGTTTCCATATTGGAGTGTACTTCGTATGAATACAGCTGGCATGTCTACGTTCCTAGTCCTACTTATTTTGGGACTGGGGCGTTACACTTTGTAGTTCTGAAAAATGAGTGTTTTAATAATTTTTCTGATGTTGGCCTCTTTACTTGATCTTTATCCAAGCACATTTCGACCATTTCTTTAGAAGACTGATTACAACTGAAAGTAATTTATTAGAACAGTAATTGAAACAAGATGTTAATATACAGAACTAGCCTAAGGGCAGAATAGTTAAAAGTAAACTCAATAGAACGAGCAAACTCAATAACATCAACCTGCATGCCAAGACAGATGCCAAGAAATGGAACATGATTTTCCCCAGCATATTTGGCAGAAAGAATTTTCCTTTGCACTCCTCTATCACCAAAACCTCCTAGAACTAGGACTCCATCTACACCCTAAAATGAGAACATTATTTCAAAATACTAGAAGATAGAACATTTTGTAGGCACCATCGAGCCAAAGGGAAGTAGTGAACCATCAGTAAAAGACATCAATTTGTCCAAAAGCCCAATTCATCATACATATATACTGGTACATGTAATTAATTGGTAAAAAAAGAAGACCCAACTACATGAAAAATTACTATGACAGCATTAAGGCAACATTTTAGACAGCAAACATTAGTGTGTAACATGGATTAGTGATAAACCATCAACATATCGTTTTATAGTTTCAAACTTAAGTGCTCAAACTATAAGATTTAATTCATATGCAAATATTTCTTGCAGCTTTTCAATGAAGAATATATTAAAATACCTGGCTGTTCATATGGACGACAGAATAAATAAAGATTAGAACAAATCTTAATTAATTTTCTACGTCAAGAGTTTAAGGAGAAATCGATAAAACTATACTTGGCAAAATTGCATATCCATAGCACTGTAGAATATCCTTTTCTTATAGTGCTCCACTAAGGGCACTTTTAACTTTATGCTAAACTCACCAGTTTCACTCTATTGCAGTTGACAATTTGTTACATGGCAATTACTAACAGCCACTAATCTGTCCAGATGAAGATCATATTGGAAGATCACTAATGGGTTCAAATTGTATGGAATTTAGATCATTGCTAGTAAATGCAAGGATAAGAATACCAAACATTTTTTTCGCTGAAGAACCAGAACTACACATAGGATCCTCATATTGAAGTTAAGGGAGCAGTACAGTTAGCCTCGGCGTGACAGTGAACCTTCCATTTATAGCAACTTGCAAAGACTTAAGGCTGTACCCATGGGGCAAATGGTAGCTCAGTTCTGGAAAAAAAATAAATCTTAAAGCAACCCTTTTGCAAGACTAATAAGAATATTTGATAACTGTAATTTGTGTTTCAGAAAATCTATCAACGTAATATGTTAAACTCTCACGGGCACGGGTTTTACATGCCAAATAGTTTTTTTAACTCTAGCTTCCAACTGTCGCTTCATGTCTGATACATAATTCTTTTTAACATGGTGAAAAAGGTCAAGTATGGAGTAATGAAAGTTGGAATCTAGAGTTAAAAAATATTCCTCCAGAAACTCCCCAACTCTACTATCATTTTGAACTTCTAACTAATATTGTTAAGAAGTATGGTCTCTAAAGAGAAACAAAGACCAACAAAGTATTGCTACAGAAACTCCCAACTTAAAAAAATATAAAACTTGCGTTTCATCTCCTATACTTGAACACCTTGTCAGGCTCCATGACCAAAGATGCCAGCAATCTTTTACCTAGATCCTTCACCAGCACCCAAGACAAGGGTGGCAGCAGGAAGATGAAAGAGAAGAACTTATTGCGCTATGTGTTAACCAGAAAGCTACAGTATCATATTAGAAGTCAACAGCGATTTAAGTCCATCCCTCTCATCTCAAGCAAACAGCACAAGCAATCTTCAGCCTTGATCCTTCCATCAGCACTCAGGCCAAGAGTCTATGAAGTCGTAAGATGACATGATTCACTATAGGAATTGCATTGAACTCTATTACTACCAAAGATTGAAAAAAGGATACTTTAGGCCATTATATGGCACGATCTACTCTGGCATTTTTTACAGTAAAGGGTTGATAGTTGCTACAATTAATCTACTCAGTCAAGTGTCATGTGTGGATATAGTAAATGATATCATGAAAATTTAAGTATTCAGGTATTTTGATATCAAGAGGTCTAATAAATGATGCAGAACCCCAGGGCATTTAGAGTCAAAACAAACTGAAAACCCCACGAAAGCTAGGTGGGCATTCAATGAATAGTTGACGATTCCAACCATATAATTGACACTTCCAAAGTTTAGGTTTGTATGTGCGACCTACTTATTAATGAAGACCAAATTTTTCTAACCAACAAACATCATGTCAAAAGTGACCTAAAAAACTTGAATTTTCTTTTTCAATTTCTATTACAAGTACATTGATGCCAACAAAATTTTCTTCTAGTTGGTCTTTACTAGGTACCAAACTCAACAGCAGAAACAACAATTTCTAATAAAGACACCAACTTTCCACTTAGATTCAAAGAACTATATTGTTCCTAACCACACCCAAACTAAAAATTCTTCAACGTTACTTTGAAAAGAAGCCAAATTTAACAATTCACCTAAAAATTCCCATAGAGATTCAAAAAATTTTCTGGACTTCCAGAAACCCCAATTGAGGAAGAAAAAAGTGAGGGCAAACCTTGATTTTGGGAATATTATATGCGAGAATGCCGAGATAGGTCAGCTTTGCGTAGACCTCCAGCTCCGCCATCGACACCCTCCTCAACAGCTTGGAGAACTTGCTCATGTCGAGTCCAGGCTTTCCTCCTCCTCTGGCCCTTCCGACGCAAAGAAGGCATCGCGGAGGTCGCTGCCGTCGTCGATCTCGACGGCAATCGGATGCCCCTGGCACGGAAACTCGAACACTCCCAGCTCCTTGGACATCTCAAAACTCTGTCTGGATATACGAAGCTTGTTGGGACATCTCAGCTCCTTGGACATAAGCAAGATTGGATATTCACTCCGTTCAAGACTGAAGATCTGTTTGCCTTCTTGAGTCTGTACTTCCTATGCAATGTAATTTTTCACTTTATTTGAGTCTAGGAATACATTGTACACCGAGTCGTACTGGCAAATAGGCTACTCCCAAATAGTTCAAAATGTTTTTAAAATGACCTATCAAAATGTTTACAAAAAGGTTTTCAAAAAGGTTTTCAAAAATCACCAAAAATCTGTTTTAAAAACCCTAACCTAACCCTGACAGAACTCGGCCAGAGTTCGGCCAGAGTTCGGTTGGTGGCCGTTTGATTTTTGAATTCTCTGGAACTTGGTCCTCCTGCAGTTGCGGATTTGACCGAGATTTGCTCATCGAGTTCTGCCCGAATTCTGCCCGAATTCTGACAGAGTTCTCCCTTTGGAATTCCTATAAATAGAGATGGATTTTGATTATTTCAATTCACTCATTCACTTTCAATCTTCTCTCTATCTAAAAAGCTTTCTGCCTTCCAAAGAGTTTTCTAAAGCTTTCATTTTCAGATCCCAAGCCAGTTACAATCCTCTAGTTGATTTGCCAGTGCGGTACGCTCTAGAAGTTTCTGGGAGATTATAATCAGAAGGCTTGATTGAAGAATACCTCTTCACTTTTGAAGTTGGACGAGTTCTTCGTATCAAAGCTCGCGTTGTAGAAGTTGCAAGGACTTCGTAAGAAAACTTGCAGTTTTTTCTATAGTGGATTCAACTGGTAGCAAGAGTTCTACCGACTGGATTAGTCCTCAACAGAGGGATACCAGTATACATCGCTGTCTTTGCGTTTGCTTTCTGAACTCTGCCTTTACATTATTTTAACTGTGATTATATACTGTGATTGTGTTGCTAACATTTTTTATTTAGCATTATTCCACTGCCAACTCTATTCACCCCCCTCTAGAGTATTACGCTTTACTATATCGTTCCTACAATTGGTATCAGAGCGGGTGTTACAGGTAAAGCGAGGTAACAGTGCTATTATTTATTCATTATTTATTAGATCACAGCACATCACATGGCTACTATGAAATTCACAAGTGAAGGTCAGGCCACAAACAGACCCCCTCTGTTTGATGGTACTAACTACACTTATTGGAAAACACGGATGAGTTTCTTCTTAAAATCTCTTGATTTTGACTTATGGGCTATTATTCTTGATGGCTATCAGAAGCCACCTCGTATAAATGTCGAGGGAGTTTTGGTTGAAAAACCCCAAAGCAGTTATACAGAGGAAGAAAAGAAAAAGGCCAGTCTTGACGCACGTGCCATTAATGCTCTTTTTTGTGCCTTAGACAGAATAGAATTTAACAGGGTATCTACATGCACAACGGCAAATGGTGTGTGGAAGCTTCTCGAAGTTACACATGAAGGCACGACTCAAGTCAAGGAGTCAAAAGTCAGCAGACTTACTCAAGAGTACGAGGCGTTCAAAATGAAGCCAAATAAAACAGTCACACAAATGTTCGAGAGGTTCTTGGATATTGTAAACCCTTTGTCCTCCTTAGGCAAAGATTACAGTAACCACGAAAAGATTCGCAAACTCCTGCGAGCTCTCACCAAGAACTGGATTCCGAAGGCTACAGCTATCATTGAAGGAAACGACCTCACTACAATGTCACTTGAAGTACTCATGGGTAAACTACTCACTCATGAACTGGAGCTACAAGATTTTGAAGAACCTGCACCAAAGGAGAAGACTATCGCCCTCAAGGCTCAGCACAAAAAAGCTGCTGAAGATGACTCAGACAGCAGTGGATCTGACACTGAAGATCAAGCTCTCCTAGCAAGGAAGTTCAAAAGATTCATGAGACATAAGAAGAGAGTCAAAGAGAACAACAGCAACAACTGGTACCAAGAAGATGCTGTCTGCTATGGCTGCAAGAAGAAGGGACATATGAAGAAGGACTGTCCCATCAACTCATCATCGAGCAAGAAGAACAATAGGTATGAAAAAGGCAACCTGAAAAGATCAACGTCTCGGAAATATGCCAACACCAGCATATGGCATGAGAGTGAAGCTAGCGACTCAGAAGATGAACATTCAGAGGACGCTGCAAACATCTGCTTCATGGCAATCGATTAGGTACCTACTGAACCTGTAGAAACATATGATGACTTCACCTTTGAGCAATTAGGAGATGCCTTCAGTGACCTGATGCTTGACTACAGGAAACTGTGTAGTAAATATCAGACCGCTAAGAAGGTACTCAAAGAGAACAAAGGAGAAATAGGAAGACTTACCGACCTACTAGCTGAGGTTAGAGCTAATGTTAGTGAGTCTGGTGAGCTTTCCTCTATAAAGCTCTTATTACACGAGACTAAACAGTCATCCGAAGAGAAAGACAAGATTATAGACCAATTGAGAGAAGATCTTTCTAAAGAAAAGAAAAGTCTTCAATCTGCACAAATCAGAATGGAATCACTCACTTCTGATTATACTAAGTTATATGACACTTCCAAAAGGTTGAAAATTAGGTTAGGAAAACAGCCTGAGCCTGCTGCTTCCTATCCTAACACGTGTCACTTACCGAGAATTCGGAACATTCCCAAGCCAAACACTATCAGACCAAACCATACAAAACCTTTACCCCAAAAGGTTAAGCCCAAACATGATCATAGGTATGCATTCTTCTATACTAGAAAACCCAAACCTACCAACCATGCACACCACTCAGCTTTCAACACTCGACATGCACAATATTATTATTGTGGCCTCATTGGTCATATATCATCCGCATGTAGAATGAGAAAGCTTGTAGATTTAAATGTTTATGCTTGGATACCTAAAGCTAACAATTCAGGACCCTACAAGAAATAGGTACCAAAGGTTTCATCTGCAAACTGTTTTATAGGTGGAACACCCTTCACATGCTAGAAGCAAATGGATCCTCGACAGCGGTTGCTCACGGCATATGACCGGTGACGCTACCCTATTTATAACACTGTCGAAGAAGAAGAAGGAAGGTTATGTTTCCTTCGGTAATAATTTGAAAGGGTATATTATTGGTATCGGTGATGTTGGTAGATGCTTAATGGCCAAAAATGATGAGAGTCATCTATGGCACATGAGACTCGGTCATGCAAACATGGATACAATTTCAAGATTATCCACAAAGAAGATATTACGCGGATCTTGCAAACAAGGCTACCAGATCCACATTCAAGTCTATAAATGCAGTATGTACTACTAGACCTCTACAATTGCTACACATGGATTTATTCGGTCCTAGCAGAGTTGCTAGTCTCGGAGGTAAATTATATGCATTTGTTATTGTAGATAATTTTTCTAGATACACATGGGTATATTTCTTGACACGCAAGAATGACGCATTATCCGAATTTGTCGTCTTTTGCAAGAAAGTACAAAATGAAAAAGGTTACATGATCACTCGAATTAGAAGCGATCATGGAGGCGAATTCGAGAATGCTAATTTCGAGCAATTTTGTGACACACACGGTTTTATACACGAGTTCTCCTGCCCTAGAACTCCACAAGAAAATGGAGTTGTGGAACGTAAGAACAGAACTCTAACCGAAATGGCCAGAGTGATGTTAAATCAATTTAGCCTACCCAAATACTTCTGGGCTGAAGCTGTCAATACAGCTTGCTTTGTGCTCAATAGAGTTCTAATTCGACCCAAATCGAAGAAGACTCCATTTGAGTTATGGTTTGATAGAATTCCTTCAGTTTCATACTTTAAGATTTTTGGCTGTAAGTGCTTTATTCTTAATACTAAAGACAACTTGGGAAAGTTTGACGAAAAGGCCGATGAAGGTATATTTCTAGGTTATGCGGCAAAGAGCAAAGGGTATAGAGTCTTCAACAAACGTACCATGATCATCGAAGAATCAATTAACGTCACATTTGATGAAATGAACCAAATGTCTCTCGATGATAGTGATGAAGATCTGCCTACATCAAGTTCAACATCAGCTGAACCTGAACCAAGCTCTGCACTAGCTGAACCCCCTAGAGGAGATCCAGGAACCAGCTACCTACAGAGTCTACCGAAGAGGTTAAAATTCACAGCTGATCATCCAAAAGATTTGGTAATTGGTGATATTACCAAGGGAGTAAGTACTCGATCATCCAGTAAAGATATTGTTTCTAGTGTTGCATTTATTTCACAGCTAGAACCTAAATCTATTGATGAAGCATGTAGTGATAGTTTCTGGATAGATGCCATACAAGAGGAATTGAACCAATTCGAACGGAATCAAGTTTGGGAACTTGTTCCCAAGCCTATTGATCATCCGGTCATTGGCACCCGTTGGGTATTCCGAAACAAACTAAATGAGGATTGTTTAGTAACTCGTAACAAGGCTCGACTCGTAGCTCAAGGATACAATCAAGAAGAGGGTATCGACTACGATGAGACTTATGCCCCAGTTGCGAGATTAGAATCCATTCGAATGTTATGTGCATTTGCATCTTTTCATGATTTCAAACTTTTTCAAATGGATGTAAAAAGTGCTTTTCTAAATGGCTTTATAAAAGAAAAAGTTTTTGTAGCACAACCTCCGGGTTTCACGGATTTCAAAAATCCTGACCATGTTTTCAAGTTGAAGAAAGCCTTATATGGTTTGAAACAAGCCCCTCATGCTTGGTATGATCGTCTAAGCTCTTTTCTACTTGACAACGGTTTTTCAAAAGGAAAGGTTGACACTACACTTTTTATTAAATCTTTTAATGGTAAGCTGCTTTTAATTCAAATCTATATTGATGATATCATATTTGGATCCACTGATGAATCTCTTTGTCAAGAATTTTCTAAGTGTATGCAGAATGAGTTTGAGATGAGCATGATAGGAGAGCTGAAGTTCTTTCTCGGATTGCAAATCAAACAAACCGACAATGGGACATTCATTAATCAAGCCAAGTACACAAAAGATTTGCTAAAAAAGTTCGATCTGGACAATGTCAAACCTATTGGCACTCCGATGGCAACTTCAACAAAACTTGATTCTGACGAACAAGGCAAGCCAGTCGACACACGTAAGTATCGAGGTATGATTGGTAGTTTACTTTACTTAACTGCTAGTCGTCCAGATATAATGTTTAGTGTTTGCCTGTGTGCACGTTTTCAAGCTAACCCAAAGGAATCACATCTGACCGCAGTTAAGCGTATCTTCCGATACCTTAAGGGCACTTCTTCTGTCGGCTTGTGGTATCCCAAAACTAAATCCTTTGACCTTATTGGTTATTCGGATGCAGATTTTGCGGGATGCAAGGTTGATAGAAAAAGTACTAGCGGTACATGTCATTTCTTAGGCAAGGCTCTAGTCTCTTGGTTTAGTAAAAAGCAAAATTCTGTAGCCTTATCAACAACAGAGGCTGAGTATATCGCCGCAGGACGTTGTTGCGCTCAGATTTTGTGGATGAAACAAACCCTAGAAGACTTTGATTTATTTTTCACACATATTCCCATTTTCTGTGATAACACGAGCACCATTAATTTGACTAAGAATCCTGTATGTCATTCTCGTACTAAACATATCGAGATTAGACATCATTTTCTTAGAGATCATCATCAAAATGGAGATATAAACCTTGTGTACATAGATACTGAAAATCAATTAGCTGACATCTTCACTAAACCTCTAGCGGAAGATCGTTTCAATTATTTACGTCGAGATTTAGGAATTTTGGACGTCAATAATATTAATTGATTTTATTTTATGATTATATATCATTATGCAAAAACTGTGTTAGAGACAAGCTAATAAAGAGTCTGTCTGTCACAACAACTACGATTGAAGCGAAGCGGTACTTAAGAGTTCCCCGGTGAACCTCCGCCAGCTGGGACAGTACTCCTACAGCTAATCTGAGACAGTCGCTGTGTAACGACATTTAATTCATAAAATATTATTAATTATGTTATTTGAAGACTAAAATAACTAATCTTTGAATTAAATATTTGCAACGAGTCAATGAAAAAGAAGTAGCAAAAATCAACTTTGAAAGAACCCTAGGCGAATTCGGCCAGAGCTCTAACCAAATTCGGCCCGAGTTCGGTTGAGGGTGTATGTGTATATATACAGAACCCGAGAGCTTCTTCTCTTTCATTACTTCCAAACTAATTACAACAGCAGCAGCAGCCGACCCCGACCTCCAAACCCTAGTTCTTCACCAATCTATTGCTTCCAATCTACTTGGTGAAATCCTTCCAAAATTTGGAATCGTGCGGAGATCGTTCTTCTCTACAACATATCTAATTTTCGTGAGGTATAACTCCCTCTCTCTCCACCTTTCAAATTAGTGCTTTTTATTTCAATGGCACCTAGATTTAATTCGTCAAAGAGGAAGAAGACCACTCCTAGTGAGGAAGGGTCCTCTTCGAATCCTCACACGGATTCTTTGTTTTCGCCGGTCCAAAAGAGCGACGGCGCTTTCGATGGGTTCTTCTTTCAAACCCTCGATCAAGCTTTATTATGGTACGGTGACTTTTCCACCCGTTCCATATGTAGTGGCGCTCTGGTTAAATGGACGGTATTCCCTGATCATCGTCACTTATTTGAGGCATTAGGGTTACACTTACTTGTTAAACTGTGCTTCCCAATAGCCACTAATGCCATTAGATTGTTCTATTGCAATCTCGTAGTTAACACTTTTGACGTGAGCAAACGTGTCGGAGGCATAGACATTGACTTCAATGATGTCCTTCTAGCGGAGATTCTTGGTATTCCCAATGAAGGTGAACCGCTAGTTGATATCACGGAATTCGATTTCCCCGAAGGCACTATACTCACAAGTTTCAAAACGGAACTTTGTGCACCTGACAGAGTACGTTCTGAAAAGTTCAAGGCTAACAACCTGAACTTGTTCAACTACGAATTGCATCGCATCATCTACTCTACTCTTCTTCCAAAATCCACTTCCAAGGATGATGTGACTTCGCTTGAGCTGTCCGCCATGTACCATATTCTTAAGGGGATTCCTTTTTCTGCCCCTAAGACAATCATTCAGATGATGGGACGTTGTCGTGCTAGAGATCGAAATCTCTCTTACGCGATGATTCTCCCTCGTATCTTTCAGCGATTCGAGATCGATCAATCGACTTGTACTCAGGACTCTGAGCCAAAGTTACTCCAGCTTTATCGTCGCAGCCGGACTGTTTCAGCTCCACCTCCTGCTCCTCCTACTGCACCATCTTTACCACATCAGCCGTATGCCATGACTTTTGAGGGCACACATCAGCATTTATCAGCTTTGCACGTCTCGATGACGGACATGGCTCGCGAGCGAGAGTTCCGCGATGTCACCCGTTACCAGGCGATGGCAAACTCCTTGGCCGATCTGCGTTTTGCCCAGACTGGTCACTCTGCTGCTTCCATCCCTCGTGATCCAGCTTTTTCGGGTTACCGCTGTGAGGATGAGGCTGTTCATGCCTACTTCCAGCCAGGTAACGCCTATGACTGGTATCGTGCACCTCGAGATTACGTTGGTGAGTTATATGATGGCGCCCCTACTCATCCTACTGGCGCTGGTACTTCTGGTGCTGGTACTTACGGTCATGCTGGCCACGCTGCTGATGATATTGATGAGGATAGTGATGATGAGATCTGATTTGATTATTAGTGATATTCTATTGTATACTTGGAAATGCTCCGACATTCCAAGTTTTTATCATTTACTTTTTATCAGTACTTTGTAGTTTGCTATCAGTATTTTTTATCTTCATGGACATGTTTTTGATGTTTTATTTATGACATCTCAGTTTATTTCAGCATTTTGTTTAAGCACTATCTCTTTATACTGCTTCTCCTTTTTAAACTGCCTGTGAAATAGAATGCCTGAGATTTTTCTTATGTTTTTGAAGCAATACATGCCTGTGATGATAATTTGTAGCAACTTTACATTCCTGTGTTGCTATATCTCTAATTCTTATACTATATTTCTTTTATTTTCTCGCTATTTGTTACTTATGCATTGATTGCGGGGGAGCCTTCTGCATTTAGTGCGGGGGAGTCTTCTCTTGTGCAATTATTTTGCTAAGTGACAAAGGGGGAGAAAATTAAAAATGATCTAACATTTTTTTTAGTTAAATATAGGTTATGAACAATTTCTACTTTTTGATATTTTTTGAACAAGCTTGAACTAGCTTCATGTTATATCATTCATAGTTTGTCAATTATCAAAATGGGAGAGATTGTTAGCCCATTGGTCATAGTCAACCTGATTTTAATAATTGATCAAAACTCTGTCTGGATATACGAAGCTTGTTGGGACATCTCAGCTCCTTGGACATAAGCAAGATTAGATATTCACTCCGTTCAAGACTGAAGATCTGTTTGCCTTCTTGAGTCTGTACTTCCTATGCAATATAATTTTTCACTTTATTTTAGTCTAGGAATACATTGTACACCGAGTCGTACTGGCAAATAGGCTACTCCCAAATAGTTCAAAATATTTTTAAAATGACCTATCAAAATGTTTACAAAAAGGTTTTCAAAAAGGTTTTCAAAAATCACCAAAAATCTGTTTTAAAAACCCTAACCTAACCCTGACAGAACTCGGCCAGAGTTCGGCCAGAGTTCGGCCAGAGTTCGGTTGGTGGCCGTTTGATTTTTGAATTCTCTGGAACTTGGTCCTCCTGCAGTTGCAGATTTGACCGAGATTTGCTCATCGAGTTCTGCCCGAATTCTGCCCGAATTCTGACAGAGTTCTCCCTTTGGAATTCCTATAAATAGAGATAGATTTCGATCATTTCAATTCACTCATTCACTTTCAATCTTCTCTCTATCTAAAAAGCTTTCTGCCTTCCAAAGAGTTTTCTAGAGCTTTCATTTTCAGATCCCAAGCCAGTTACAATCCTCTAGTTGATTTGCCAGTGCGGTACGGTCTAGAAGTTTCTGAGAGATTGTAATCAGAAGGCTTGATTGAAGAATACCTCTTCACTTTTGAAGTTGGACGAGTTCTTCGTATCAAAGCTCGCGTTGTAGAAGTCGCAAGGACTTCGTAAGAAAACTTACGGTTTTTCCTATAGTGGATTCAACTGGTAGCAAGAGTTCTACCGACTGGATTAGTCCTCAACAGAGGGATACCAGTATACATCGCTGGCTTTGCGTTTGCTTTCTGAACTCTGCCTTTACATTATTTTAACTGTGATTATATACTGTGATTGTGTTGCTAACATTTTTTATTTAGCATTATTCCGCTGCCAACTCTATTCACCCCCTCTCTAGAGTATTACGCTTTACTATATCGTTCCTACAATAACAACAACACTGTTGGCACCTCTAATAATCGGGACAATAAGGGCAAATAGGCCCTGGTCGCCGGTACGACCAAGAAGCTTAAACAAAAGCAGGCAGAAGCTCAGTAGCCCCAGGTCAATTACTCATTCGAAGATAGTCATGTCAAGCCTATCTTCGACATGCTCTTGCAAGGGGATAGGATTCAACTCCCTCCACCATGGTGCGAGCCCCGAGCGACAGAGATGGAGGACACAAAATACTGCCATTTCTACCGCTATGTTCATCATGCCACTCAAGAATGCTTTCAATTAAAGTGGTACATCCATAATCTTATCGACTCCAAAGCTCTGTCGCTAGACTTTGAAAAGGTTACCGTTGTGGCGAACATGGTGTCAATTCAGTTCGGCGACTTCCCTCCAACAAGCACTCAAGACGGGGTAATACCTATCCCCGGGCAACGATGGAGGTTACTAATCTTTCCTCCGTCCAGGACCAGACGACTAGCTTGGTACCTCTCACCACATCACAGGGAGAGATCACGTGGGTGCACCCCGACTTAGTACCCGAACTGACCCAGGTGGCATCATCTCCAGCCAACAAAAGAAGGGCAGGGGGTCCAGATCCTGCCACACAATTTCGATCGAAGCTGAGAAAACGACGGCCATTATTACCCGGTCTGGGGCACAAGTCCAGCCCACTCCGGGTAGTTCAGTTGAAGACCCTCAACCGGCAACGCTGCCCGCCACTGATGTTTCGGGGCCATTTCAGCCCCCATTGGCAGACAGGTCCAAGCCGAAGGAAATCTGCTTCGACAGACCGCTCCATAAAGATGTACCTCAAGGGCTGGAGAGACCTTACAACTTTGACATATTAGCACAACTGGCTAATACGCCGACAAAGTTGTCGTTATACGAGCTCCTAACGCTCTCCAAGGATCTTCATGTCACACTGAACGAAGCACTCCAGAATGCTGACGCTTACTTAGCCCTGGTCAAACCTACAGGGGAAAACTCGTCGACAGATCTCCCGGGCAACAACAGTGTGGATACAATGCCCAACATCGTATTTATTCCACAGGACATGCTGATCAAGACCAACATGCATGATCGCCCCTTGTACTATACTGGGTACATAGGCGACATCAAGGTGGATCGGATGCACATCGATCATGGCTCGTCGATAAGCATTATCCTAAAAAGCTTGCTTCAAGTCCTCGGCATCCCTATGCACCGGCTAGCAGCGACCAACACCGCCATTAGCGGTTTCAACTCAGGAATGAGCTATCCCTTAGGAAAGATCCGATTGAAATATCAGACCGGCGACCTGAGGACAGAGGTTACCTGCTACGTCAAAGATACAGACACGTCCTACAACATCCTTCTGGGATGTCCGTGGATACATGATTATATGATCGTGCCATCCACCCTCCACTAATGCTTCAAGTATGTCGGTAAGCACGGCTTCGTGAAGACTGAGTTCGCCGACATCGATCCCTTCAAGGGGGTTGAGTCTTATTATTCTTCACAGGCGTGTCTATATGACAAATCCAAGAAACACATAACTGATGAACTGGAGGCCATCACAGGATCAAAGGAACCCTTGAGAATTCATCTCCAGGCCCGTAAACCGGGCAAAGCTGCTCCCTATGTCGCAACTTTGCATAAGAGGTGGCCGATTTCCCCACCCCAGCTGCACAGTTGGAGCCGATGGTCATCCGACTCCCAAGGGCCAGCTAAGAACCTGACATAGGGCTGATGGTCATCTGATTGCCAAAACATAATCAAAGGCGACCGAAAGACGAAAGGCCCTCTTGGGAGCCGATGGTGATCTGATTGCCAAGATCCAGTCAAAAGCAATCGGAAGACACAAAGTCCCATGTCGAGCCAATTGTCATCCGTCTTTCCAAGACGAATCGGAAACCAAGTGTCGATCCGACACCCTCAGGCAAGCCAATACCACAAGCTGAACCCTTGGTGGTCAAGTTGCCCAAGATAGTGCCCCAACCTCCGGTCACGTAGGGGGTAGCTGAAGAGGAAGCAGAACTCACAAAGTATCTGGTTGCAAAGGTGGATAGTCCCTCTCCTGATGATGTAATCCATGTGGACAAAATTCTTTACTTCATCAATAAGAGGCTGCCATTGAACTATCCTGAGTGTAATAAACTCAATCTGATGTATATTGTCGGACTCGATTGGGACACTAACCTGCACACACAGGTAACAACCATCCATACCGCAAGCCGACTTGCTCCCATTAAAGATGCCTACTTCCTAGTCCCAGGCAGAAGAGAAGGGGATCACACGATCATCTTTGGCCGAAAAAAAGGACCTCAACCCTTCATGCCTCAAGAGTTGGATCTTGAACCTGATACTGGGAGACTACCGCTCTACCTATATAGTCCTCAGGCCAAGTACTTCATGCAAAAGTAGGGATACGACATGGAGGCTACCCCAGGTCTGAATTACGACAGCGGTCGGCGATCGCCTCTGCAGCTGTCAACCCTGTCTGGAAAACCTCGGGATTACTACGGCAAGTCCAAATGCGGCCTCGGTTATGTTACACCAGCAACAACGCCCGAGAGATCTGATGAGGAATGCGAGTGGCAATCTCACTCATCTGAATCACCTACATACGATTCCGATGACAGCATTGAAGATATGTTCAGGTAGACATTATGTGTCAACATGGCATCCGCTGACATTGAAGGGGAAGACGAGGATCTACTCGAACCTCTTGATTTGGATCCATGGGTCCAACAACTGGATGCACAATGGAAGAAATGCTTTGAACTTCGTGACCCTCCCACTGAAGATGAGGTCATGCAAGTTAACCTCGGTGATGAATCCTCTCCAAAGCCAATCTTCGTCTGTAAAAGCCTGACAGACGGCGAACGAGAGTCCTTGTTGCAACTCGTCAGAGAATACATCGACGTCTTTGCCTGGAGCTATGAAGACATGCCAGGGCTAAACCCTGAGATCACACTTCATAAGCTCAATATTTATCCGAACGCGAAACCAGTCAAGCAACGGCAGTTCCGTCCAGACATCATAAACTCCATCGAAGCGAAAGTAAACAAGCTTATAGCTAGAAGTTTCATCCGCAAGGAGCAGCACCCAGACTGGATAGCTAATATAGTACCAGTCGTCAAGAAGAACGGGAAGATCCGAATCTGCATCGACTTTCATAATCTGAATAGCATGTCCTAAAGATGAATTCCCTCTTCCCATCACTGACATAATGATCGATAATACGTGTAGCTTCAAGCGCATGTCCTTTATGGATGGCTTCTCAGGATACAATCAAATCAAAATGTCTCCTGACGATGAGAAGCATACGTCATTCTGAACACCGATCGGTGTGTACTGTTACACAGTCATGCCCTTCGGCCTGAAGAACGCCGGTGCCATATATCAACGAGCTATGAATGTCATCTTCAGAGATCACTTGCGCAAGACGGTGGAGTGCTACGTTGACGACATCGTCGTCAAAAGCCGCTCCAAGGATGATCACTTACACGATTTGAGAACAATGTTCGACCTTATGGGAGCGCACAATCTGAAGATGAATCCCACCAAGTCCTTCCTGGGTGTGTCCAACGGAAAGTTCTTGGGCTTTGTTATTACTTCCATGGGCATTCACATAGACTCCGATAAGACAAAGGCAATCCTGGAGATGAGTCCACCGAAGAACCTCCGTGAACTCCGCGGCCTTCAGGGAAGACTAGCCAACATCAGGAGGTTCATATCTAACCTCTCAGGAAGAAGTCAACACATCACATAATTGATGAAGAAAGGTATCTCTTTCGTATGGAATGAGGAATGTCAACATGCCTTTGATGACATTAAGGAGTACTTGACGAATCCGCCAGTTCTGGTAGCTCCGGTTGCCGGAAAGCCTTCCTACTATATGCACGAGCAATAGAACACTCCCTCGGCACCTTGCTAGCATAAAACAATAATGCGGGGAACGAATAAGCCATCTATTATCTTAGCCGAATGATGGTGGGGCCGGAGCATAGGTACATCGTCGTAGAGAAGGAATGCCTTGCCTTGGTGTTCGCCAATCAGAAAACACGACACTATGTGTTAGGGCATACCATCCATGTTTCTCGCGAGTCAATCCCCTCAGGGTTCTCATGACCAAGGCAGGCACATTCAATTCTTGCCTAACCACGTGGGCAATACTGTTATCTCCCTACAACATGATCTTCATTCTGCAAAAGGCTGTCAAAGGTCAAGCCTTGGCTGACTTTCTGGCGGCCCATCCAGGCTCAGAAATAGCCAGAATCTATGAAGAAATCCCATATGAAGTCATTGACTCAAACATGACTTCACATGAAGACGTTTGACGAATGTTCTTCGACGGTGCTTCAAGAACGGGACCCCAAGGTGATATCGTCGCTGGAGTCGGGATAGTTTAATTTCTTCCTCTGGATTGGTGGTCAACCAGACATATTTCCTCATGGAACCCTGTTCAAACAATGTAGCCGAATATAACGCTTTGGTCATCGGGCTCCGACTTATAAAAGAAGTGGGAGTCAAATACCTAGAAGCATACGGTGACTCGTAGTTGGTTGTCAATCGAATCCGAGGCTCGTACGAAGTTTACAACACAGACCTGATTCCTTATCATCAGACAGCAATTGCTATCATAGCAACCGTAGAGGGGTTCTTTATAGAACATGTTCCTAGGCTCCAGAATATTGAAGCCGACGTCCTAGCAGGCCTCGCCGCTTCTTTGGCGGTTCCAAATTATGCTCATCATCCAGTTGACGTTATAGGCCATGAGCTGGTCTGTCCCAAAATTAATGTTCAACTGGATACGAGTTATTCCGCCCAGATAACCAACGATGTGCAAGACTGGAGACTCTCGTTCCACTACCAAAAATTATTGTTTTAGCGACGGCCACATCCGTCGCCCATCCGTCGCTTATACGGAATAACGATGGATTACGGACGAATTTTGATCAAAACAATCCGTCGGCAATCAGCTCGTCGCTAAAAAACGTCCGTCGCTACGTAGTCGCCACTCGACGGAATAGCGACGGCTTTCCATCGTCAGTATTCGTTGCATTAGCGACGACTTACCAACGTTCTTTCGTCGAATTCGAGTATCATGTAGTGAATTATAAAGACTCTTACCGACAGACAGTCCGTCGAAAAATCGACATTACTGTGTATCAGAGGGTATCGTTTCGTCGCTTTTTCGTCGCTACCTCATGACGGCTTAGCGACGAAATAGCGGCGGATAATCCGTCGACCCAGTTCTGGATATGTTTGACCTTCCCAGAACCATGGTGACGGATATTTCGTCGCTAATCTGTCGGACGTAGTCGTCAAACCGTCGCAAAATAGCCGCTACATTTGGCGACGGATTATTCGTCGCCAAGAAAAAGCCGACGAGAGACCGACGGCTTACCGACGGCTTGTCCGTCGCTAAGGTTCTGTGCACCTTTTATACCATCAGAACCTTGTCGACGGATATTCCGTCGGCTATCCGTCGGCTATCCGTCGCAAACTGGTAAATATTGGGAATCCTACAGTCAGCGACGGATTTTTCATCGAAATGTAGTCGGTAACTGAGGTTACCCGTCGCCAACCCGTCACTAGTCCGTCGCTAACTGAGATTATTTTAAAAAAAATTGCAGAGCTTTCCCTGTTCACACAACATCCGAATATCAGACCAATATATAATCATAATATACAATCACATAGACCAATATATAATCTAATATAAATTACACACGAATATAATGCATCACAAATATGCATCACCCAAACCAGTATAAAATACACACCAATTATCCAAAAATCAAAAACTAATATTCGTCGTTATAATATCCAAAATTCCCATAAATATTCACAATTTAAAAACTATTCAAATATAATACATCACTGACGAGGAGGAGTTCGATCGCCCGGTGGTCGTACTCCCTCCTGCGACCGACGATAATACTGCTCCACTATGTATGGCGGCAATCCGTCGAAGACATTGTCCGGAAGTCGGCGCAGCTGCTCTGGCAACATGAGGTCAAGGAGTGTCGTCACAGTCAGAGACGGTACTAGAGGGACAGCAGGGTTGAAAGAAAGATGACCGACGACAGACGGACCGGCACCAGCAGCAGACGGACCAGCAGCAGTGGAAGGAGACGGAAAGCGTAACCCCGCTTTCCCGAAATTTGTAAATAATACTATTTTCCTGGTATTTTAAAATTTTGGAGAATAATTATTATTATTATTATTATTATTATTATTATTATTATTATTATTATTATTTATTTTTTTAAGAAAGTTATTTTTCTAAAAATTAAGTTGGCATATTTTTATATGAATGAATTTTTTGTTAAACTTTGATTAGAGATTAATGATTTTTCTTTTCTAGTATGCTCGTTATAGATTTCATCTTCTATTTTCTCTAGTTAAACAATTAATTGGGTGATGATGGGCCCAATTCACTTTGGGCTTGTCATAGGAATGTTGGTTATATATTTTGAAATTTTATTATATTTTCCCTCCAAACTTTTAAATTCTTAAATTTGAATTACCAAGTTTGTTATAACTAACTTAGTGGTCCCCACTTATTTTTCTTTAAATTTCTAACTAATTTTTTATCAGATCCTGAAATAGTGAAAAGGAGAATGGGGGTTTCTGAAACTTTACCTTAATAGGAGGGGCTATTTTATAAACTGATTTGAGCGGGGGGGCTAAGTGAAAATATGCACTTTTAGTTTAAATAGAGAATGAGAACAGAGTTCTCATTCATTCTCTCGTTTCAGAATTTAAATTTTCACTCTGCTCGATTCCCACCCCCTTGAGCACGACGATGACGACGACGCCGACGTCGACGACGACGACGGCGACGCTGATGGCGCCTAGTCCCCGCCGATTCGGCCATGGCAATGACCTTCTCCGACGTCGATGACTAGGAGTTCTAATTGATTCATGTAAATTTTTCTCCAATTTGGAGTCGTTATGATTCGAATAGGTCTCACGAAAATTCCTTCTTATTTCTGCGTTCTTCTTGTTCGATGGAATGCCTGTGTGGGAACTGCTATCAGCTCTGGACTCGAGAGAATTGTATCGGACTCTGCAGGGTACTTTGGGGACTCGGGTATGTATGTTCTTAATCCCTTGTTATATTCTTCCTAATTTGGATCCTGTATCCTCGCGTTATGTCTGGTAGAGAAGTTGTTCAAATGTTGGATTTATGTCTCCTTTACGATTACAACTGCTATGTACAATTTTGAATATGTAAAGCACTGTAGGCTAGTTATTGGATAGATTGTTGATATACCAAACTGTTAATTAGTAGGAATGTCAGTTCAAGTATTAGGGTGCCGTGTCCAATCAGCTGACAGTAATTTCTTGTTTCCTTAATTTTTCCTGTATGGTGTGAATTAGTAGCATCCGGATTGAGTGTAGGTAATGTAAGGCTAGATTCGGTGTCGTGTCAAGTTCTTAGGGAAGTATGAGAGAACTTGCAATGTGACTGAGAAATGATGAATAGGTAAAACTCGATCTCTGTGACTGATAGGTTCAGTATATACAAATTATGTGGAGTTGGAGAAGATTGCAGAATTTTGGATTTGCATTAGTCTTTGGAGGAAATGTCCTCATTGCTGGGTTCAAACAGCAAGGATGGGAGTTAGGACCTAACGGCTAGTTTAAGTTTTCAGTTAACTTGGCTAGGTTTTGGGCTTAGTAAACAAGATCAATGAGTGCGCCTCACAATCCAGGATAGCTAGAAGACCATTAAGAGGAAATAAGGGTATGTGTTATAATTCAGTTTTGCTTGGGCCAAGTCTGTATGAGTCATGGAAGTATTGGTTTAGATTTAAGGAAATTATTGGATGTTAGAAAATATTGAGAAGAATTTAGGTTGGAAGTTAGGCATCAGGTATGGGCCATATTTAACAGGCCAGAGTGAACAGTAGGAATGGACTTGATAGTTCATAGGCAGTTGGTGAGTTGGTTAGACTATAGTCTCAATAAGTAGACAGCTAGTAGCAATACCCTTTAGTGCTAGATTAGAACTGTTAAATTAGAACTCAGAATAATATTAAATAGAATTAGAATAATAAGTTTAGTACTTTTGCTTAATAACATTTTGTCTCTTTTGACACAGATTTTTGGACATCAGACTTTATTGCCTACAACAAATTCAGGCAAGTACACCGACTCGATCTCTTTACTATGTATTTCTGTCTTGCTTCATGTTCTCATATTGACACGTTGTACACACGATTGTTCATCGTTCATTGTTCATTGTTCACCGTTTATTGTTCATAGTTCATTATTCTTTACTTGTACATTGGAGTAAAAAAATACTACAGATATGTGACCAATCCTATTTTAGCTGGGCATTGACTAATAGCTTAGGTCTCACATCATGCACGTGGGACTCTAAGTCGTACCATTATTCATGTGCTCTTGTTCATTGTTTACCCAGCCGGTCACATACTCTGATAGTATTTTACTTGCATGTTACACTAATAGTCTAGTTCATTGTTCAGGATCTGGTACTATAGTTCATCATTATTCATGTACTACAGTTTCATATTCCTGTCTTGTACCATAGTTCATATTATGATTCTTTTTATGCATTTCAGTTTACATTGTTTAGAGCTTCTTGTCGGGGTTGTACTTTGCTCTTTTCCTGACAGGATACGTTGCAGGTATGTTTGAGGATGACGGTGTACCACCTTGGACCAGAGCCCGAAGATGGTGGAGTTTCTACTTCAGGATGGACTTAGATTACAGAGATATAAGTTAGACCTTTTCTTAGATTTGTTTAGAGTTTATCATGTATTGTGTTAAGAATTCAGGATTGTATAATTTTATTCATGTTACCGAATTTGTCTCTGGATGATATTGTATCAATAACTTGTGGATTATGGTGATTCTGGGAACGTATATAGTAGCTGTGTTGTTTTATAGATCTTGTATCTTGGAGTTTTCCTTAGAATTGTATAGCTTACTTCGTCGTGTCCATCGACGAAGCTGGGCGTGTCCGACTCGTGTCCGATTATTCGAGAGCAGGTCGTGACAGAAAGTACATGGCAATTTACTCCCGTAAGGATGACACCGCCTCGTGCAGCTGTGCAAGCTGTGACCTCACATCATCGTCTGCCGGGGCCACGGGAGGAGGCTGTGTCGGTGGAAATATCTGAGTCGCCATGTACTACGGCGCCAAGGAGCCGACTCCGTACAGGCGCCCTTTCTTAAAGCCGACGACGGTATCTACGAACAAGTCGTTGCAAACGGCCATAGAAGAGGGCGTCCAGGCGAGCGTCATTTTATTGACATCCTCGGTAGCAGATGACTGAGCCCGACTAAGGGCCTCACGATACGCAGCCTATCAAATGAATGTATTTATACTATAAGTTTACCTAAGTTGTAATCTAAATCCCATGTTTCACTAAGTTATAGTGTGAATCCTAAGTTTACCTAAGTTATAGTCAGAATACTTTTAATTCTAACGTAAATCTCATAAACATAAGTACTTACATCAGTCTTCTTGGCCCTCTCGTCGACGAAGCTCCCGTCCTTCCGCCTCTTGTGCGTATACTGGAACACATCGTACATGATGACCGATTCTGGCACTTTTCCCTCCTTCACCGCCCGTTGGGTCTGCATACGAAATTTTCATAAAATTTAATTAACTCCGTATATTAATAATACCGAATTCGATAGTGAAATGAATTTGCGGTATCTCACCAGATCGACAAGCGCCGCTGCGTGGGGCCTTGATCCCCCCGTATGAAGCCCCACGGCCCGTCGGTTTGCCTTCGCCTTCTCTGATTTCTCCTTGTACGCAGGAGTATCCATCTTATCCAAGAGCTCCTCATAATAGTCCTGCCGGATCAAATTCGGCCTCGTCTGCCCCATTTTAAGGTCATGAATCATATCCCTTCGAGACAGCACTTCTGTAGGTCCTACGGATCGCATCCTCGCGATGGGGGGGCCACCAGAACGTTGTCTAACATACAAATTCAATTATCACGTAATTAAAAAAATGGTTGATATAAAGAGTAACTAATAATTAACCACAAGATATATATATATATATATATATATATATATTTTATATATATATATATATATATATATACCCGCAACTCGTCGAGCTAGACGTACTTCACGTTTGGGGGCACCAACGAAAAGTTGAGGTAGGGGCCATGGAAGTTAGCCCGGATAATTTCCCCTAAAGTCCTGGCAACATTAAACGGAAAAAACCTACAAAGAAGCAACGACTAGATTATTAACTTAAATAAATGAAACAAATTTAATAAATTATCTTAAATTTACTTACGAGGACCCGACGGGCTATAGCTCTCGTCGGAACTCGCCTATCGTCCTCTCTGGTGTCGTCGGAGGATCCGCGGGTCCACGCATGTACTCTCCAGTAACCGGATGGAACCGAGTATGGGGGTACTCCGGGGCCCACTGTCCAGTAACTGGTGGATCTGCTGGTGGGTCCGCTAGCGGAACGGATCCGCTAGCGGATGGAGACTCATGCCTCGATGAAGTTGTCGTTCGACGGCGGGATGAGTCAGTGCCCGGGGTACTCTCCGGGTCAGGTTCGCTGGATGGGGTCACATCCCGGGAAGAATACGACCACGACCACTAGCACGACCACGACCACCACCACCACCACCAGCAGCACGACCACCACCAGCAGCACGACCACGGCCAGCCATCATGACATGTAAATAGAACACATAAACATAATTAACAATATAGAAGTGTAAATGAATATAAAATTCTAAACTAAAATATATATACCACCAGCAGGGCGACGAGTGCTGCCACGACGAAAAGGACTAGGAGTGTCATATGCAAAAAGAAAATTATACAATAAGTAAATGATCGAACAAAAAAAGCATAAATTCACGTAATTGCTTTTATGAGGTCAAACTGAATTCACGTAATTGGAAGTGTTTTTAATATACAACGATATTTAACCTAATCATCGTCATCGTCTTCGTTCTCGTCCTCGACCTCGTCTTCATCATCATCCTCATCCTTATCCTCATCGTCGATTTCATCTGTATCCTCATCCCCATCAAATTCTTCTTCTTCTTCTTCTTCTTCTTCTTCTTCTTCTTCTTCTTCTTCTTCTTCTGCCTCAATATTTGGGACAAGACGCCTCTTTCTCCCCTGGTTGACAGCTAAGTCTTGTGTATCAACCTCTTCCTTCCTTCTATTTTTCTCAATAATATCTTCAACATCCATTATATCCGACTGTTGTCCCAAGTATTATGACTTTTCGATCTGGTCCTCTTGGTATGCTGGGTCTCCAACGTTGAATGTATTTCTAGATTTAATCTTGCATACTTTCCACCAGTCAAATCGATCTCTTCGACGCCTTGGGTAGCTTGTATAGTAGACTTGAACATCCTGACTTGCTATCGCAAATGTATCGGACCCTCTATACCTCCTGCGATGATTTATATCGACAAATCCAAATTGTTTATCGATTCTCCAACCGATATTTGGTGTCATATTGAACCACTCACATTTGAACATCACAATATGCATATCATATGGGACTGTATATTGTAAATCTACAATATCCCGAAGCACTCCATAATAGTCAAAGTTTGGCTCATCGTCATAGATGGTGCCTCTTATGCAAACACCGGAATCCTTGGTACTGAAGCCGTCATTAATAAATTTGACATTTATAGCATTCTGAGTTGCCTTAAACTTGAAGCCATTAACGACATAGCCTAGCCAAGTCTTTGCTTGCTTCTTCAGTCTCAATGCCAGAAAACGAACACTCTCATTTGTGAGTGTTGTTTCAGGCAATAAAACCTGTAAACAAATATTTATAATTTAAATATTTTAGATGCCTATATTTTAATGGTAGCCGCATAATATATTATCTCAGTTACTTACGTATTTGCGAAACCAGGACGAAAATGTACAATCAACCTCTCTTTGAAGTCCCTCATCGGTAATATCGGGTGTCCTCATTTTGACTTCATCTCTAAATACACTGTTAGAGAGAATAAGAATAAGTGTAGTCACTTACTTCATCAAATTAGAGATTATAACGAGTGCAAGTGTACTGACTTACTTCTCCAAATCTCTCACTTCTTATATGTCACAGTTTAACAAGACATATCGGTGAGCGGCATCATACCTATCGTCAGTCAACCACCGTTCTTACTAGTCCCAACAGGCTTGCCCCTTACATTGAATATACGTCCATCCTCAACGTCCTCGTCATTCCTTTGAGGTCTATTTCGATTTGTCTTAACATGAGTATCGAAATAAATGGAGCAGAAGTGTGACACCTCCTCGAGAAGATATGCTTCGCATATCGAAGCCTCTATATGAGCCTTGTTGCCAACTTTCTTCTTTAGATGGTGTAGGTATCTAGAGAGACAAATTATCTTAAGAATTAAGAATGAATTTTAAAACCCACTGAAATTCAACTTAAATTATATCGATTTTTATGTACCTTTCAAATGGGTACATCCATCAATAATGAACAGATGCACCGACACGGGCTTTGTATGCTAAATGAATCGGTAGATGCTCTATGCTGTCGAAGAAGCTAGAAGGAAATACTTTCTCCAACTTGCAAATTTTTAAGACAATCTTCTCCTCAAGTTCAACCATGTGTTGCACCGTCAACTTAGTTGAACAAATATACCTGAAGAATGTAGATAGTTTGGCCAACGGAACCCATACAGCAGAAGGCAACAACTCTTTCAAAGCAATGGACAGTAATTTTTCCATAAACACGTGGCAGTCGTGACTCTTCATTCCCGTTAGCTTGCGTTCATTGAGATCAACGTATCTAGACAAATTTGACACATAGCCGTCGGGAAATTTTAAAGTAGATATCCACTTGTAGATTGTTAATCTATCTTCCTTGCTCAATGTGTATTATGCTATCGGCTTAGTTAATTGTCCACCCGCTCCCCTTTGTATTAAGTTCAGATATGGACGCTTGCATATCTCGGCAATGTCTTATCTTGTCTTGCTTTTGGATTGTCCTTCGTCTTTCTTTTAATATCCATGACGGTATTGAAGACATTATCGAACACATTCTTTTCGATATGCATAACATTAAGATTATGCCTTATAAGATTATCTTTCCAATAAGGCAAGTCCCAGAAGATACTCTGTTTGGTCCAGTTATGGCTTTGTCCGAACCTATCGACACGATTGTTCGATGGATCTTCTATTAAAGTGGGCAAGTCCTTTACATCATCCCAAATATCGTATTCTGACAATCTGGCAGGCGAATGAGAAAATTCTTGTTTTCCAGCTCTGAACGCATCCTTGTTCTTTATCCAAGGATGACTCGCGGGTAGAAATTGACGGTGACAGTCAAAGAAAGAAGTTTTTCCTCCATGCTTAAGGCGGAACGCCTTACTATTTTCCATGTATATTGGACAAGACATGGTGCCATGAGTACTCCATCCCGACAGCATACCATATACGGAAAAATCATTGATTGTCCACATCAGTGAAGCTCTCATCTGAAAGTTCTGTTTCCTAGAAATATCATAGGTCGCGATGCCGATCTCCCACAGCTGTTTCAGCTCATCCATCAACGGCTGTAAATATATATCGATGTTCTTTGTCAGATTTTTAGGACCCGGTATGATAGCTGTCAAGAATATATAAGGAGTCTTCATACACATCCATGGTGGCAGATTGTAAGGGGTAAGAATGACCGACCAGCATGAGTATTGAGATCCCGACTGCCCGAAAGGGGTGAAGCCATCAGAACATAGCGCCAGACGTACATTTCTAGGCTCTGCAGCAAAATCTGGATGATGCAAATCAAAATATTTCTACACCTCTCCATCCGAAGGATGTGACAATTCTCCATCGTCCTTTGTGCGTTCCTCGTTGTGACACGTCATGTGTTCTGCTATATTCTGAGACATATACATCCTCTGCAAGCGCTTCTTGATCGATAAGTAATGCATATACTTGTAAGGACGTCATTTTCTAGTTGACCTTCCTTTTTTCCTGACTGGCTTGTAACGACCCGTATTACAGAAGCTGCAACTTTTTATGTCCTTGCTCTCCTTGTAGTACAATATGCATCCGTTGCAAAAATAATCTATCTTCTCGTACCCCAGTCCCAGTTGTCGGACCATCATATTTGACTTATAGAAGTTTTTTGGAAGCTCTTTTGATTCCTTCGGTAACACCTCCTTGATTAGTTGTATAATCCGATCATAGCAAGCTTGTGGCAAGTTAAAATCGGACTTTATGTTCAACAACCGCATCATCACTGACAGTACGGAATGAGTCTCACAACTAAGATATAGAGGAGTTTCTGCATCCTGAAACATATCATAGAACTCCTTCGCCTTAAGATTAGGATCCTCCGGATCCAAATTAGGCCCTACCGCGTCGTACACCATATCTCGCGCAAGGTTCTGCAAGTCTCCATAATCAACAGAGCATTCGCCGTCTTTGATGACAAAATTCGTTGCAGCATTATCATCAAAAGCATAAGTAGCAGCATTCGCGACCTGTCTTTCCGCATATAGTTCACCTTGTGATGACCACAGGCCGTAATCACGTACGAAACCCTTACGGGTCAAATGATCTCTCACAGTCACCACATCTTCGTAACGTCTATTGCGACAATTACGACATGGACACTTGATTTTGTTACCGTCCATGTACTGAGCTTTGCTCATGGCATACTTAAGAAACACTTCCACGCCTGCCTAAAAATCGTCACTCACACCTATTCTGCTCTCGTGTTGTCGTTTGTACATCCATGTACGATCAACGAAATAACAATCCATTACAGATTGGATGTGAAAATCTGTATCGTAAGACAAACTAAACAGAATTAGTATATAATCATGTAACTGGTGGATCCACTGGTATATAGGTCGGATGTACTTAGTATCGACCGCTAAGCCGACGCTATACTAACATAACTGCCGACGGAATATCCGTCGTTACGTAGTCGTAAATTTGTCCCGCCACTTTTTCCAACATTTCTCGCCAAATATTCGACGGTAATCCGTCGGTGATTTGTCGAAAGTCCTTAGCTAATTTTGACGAAAAAAATCCGTCGCTAAATAGTCGTAGCTAAAAATCCGTCGTTAAAATAAAAATTCGTCAGTAAAAATCCATCGCTAAATAGCCTATAGGTAAGCCTACCTATACCAATACAACACTAAACCTATATGAAATCTCAGCCTCATTCAATTACTAACTATCATACAACATAACATATACATATATACATTATTCATGCATTCATGCATTCATGTATGCCTATATTTCCAATACACTAGCTTACCTACATGCATACATAGGTACTTGCATATCATATTCATATCACTCATTATATTGCATTTACACCTTTATAACATACATGCTTACATACTTGGATTGATACATTGCATTCATATTTCACTACATTGCATTATCTAACATGCATACCTATATTGCATTATATCAACATATATATATATATATATATATATATATATATATATATATATATATATATATATATATATATATATATATATATTTATTACAGAGATATAGAGGGGGTGATGAGTGGCATAGCTGTGTGTGTGTGTATCATAGCAGTAGGGGGTTCAATGTGTTAATGGCAAAATGAAAAGTGTCAAGGTAAAGTATCCACTGATCCCCAATTAACCCCCACCCCCCGCTGCCCCGAACAGCCGTCCCCCTCCGACCCGCTGCCCCCCCCTCCCCCCGCCACCCACAACCCCCGCCGCTATAATTGTGTCCATGAATCCTACTTTTTAGGTTAGATACCCCTTAGAGGTGTCTGACACTAGCTTCCTTTGCCGTATACAAGCAACATAGTTGAAAAACTTGCACAACCTTGCTAACAATCACATTTTTTGAGACATACTAACAATCACATTTGAAGCCTTAACCAATTTTGTCCTGTGGTAGGCATAGTAGACAATTCAAGAGTCCTGCGGTAGGCATAGTAGACAATTCAAGATGTTGCACGGACACTACTATGGACATGGTGACAAGATAGTCGACTTTAGTATGCCCTATATATTGGGGTGTCACTGGCATTCTGGTATAACATAGAGACATTCTTTGGCAAGTCTCTACTTCCTAACAGTTCTAAAACTTATCATGATAGGCCATCTCATTCAAGATCGATCGGCCGTATTATAGCATTTTTGGTCTGTCCAACCCGATAGTGACCCCTATAGATACAGGTACTGGTTGATAGCGACATCGGGGTCCTTTCCTGGCTAATTCAATAAAAAAAAAAGCTAAAAGAAAAAGAGTGAAGTATGGGGAAAAAATAGTGGTCACAATGATTCAGTCATGCTGGAGACTGACTTGCTATAGTACGTTGATAAGATTTATTAGCAACACATTATATTCATTACCTTTTGTCAAAGGTATAAATCTATAAATTTGCAACATTCCCCCAATTAAAAAAAATCCATTAGTATATATCTATCACCGGTGTACCTTGTTTAAAAGCAAGTAAACAAACATCATTATATGTCAGGGTAAATGATTCAACAATTTTGAATATTACTCTATTAAAGCTAACAAGAAAGAACGATACTTAAAATTTTGCCTAAATATATCAATATCTGTCTAGTTCTATTAGTAAATCTCTTTTAGTTTGGGCTTTCCGAAGAAAGAATTCTGAAACTCCAGTCAGAAATCGCTGAAACCAATACTCATTGGGCCCGAAACCAATTCTGATACCAATACTGTGAACTTGATCTCATTTCACCAAACACTTTAGGTAGTAAAGTATATTATGCCCAATATCTCCCTAAGCCATGTTGCTTCTTCAGAAAATACATGGTTTAGATTCCAAGATAGCACGGAGCTTAATATTTCAGGGTTGTTCATACAATAAATTAAAAACAGATATAACAACCATCCAACAAATTGATAACGAACCTAATAACAACTCATACAGAACGTACGCACTATATACTATAAGTGTTATATGTGACATAATATGAGTATTGGCACAACTCATTTCAATTTATTGCAAACCTAGCCAATATATTTCAAGTAAAACTATCAAACTCAACAAAATAGTAATCTAAGAATTTATAGTGATAATGACCATTAGTTCTTATTGTCTGGGTCTGTGAATATTGCAACAACCAAAAAGAACTGGAAATGCATGTACCCTAGCAATTTATTTAAAATTTCATAATTCAATCATCACAACTTTTCTTTCCATACCCTGCCGCCTTCCGCGTCCCGACCGACAACACCGCCACCATCTTCTCCGTCACCTTCGCCATCACCTAAACCCACGCACCCCCCCCCAACCCCCCACCCCCTGCTGCCCCGACCCGCCGTCCCCCCCGACCCGCAACCACCCACAGCCCCCGCCGTCCCCGCTGCCCCCCCCCCCCGCCACCCACAACCCCCGACCACCGCGAGAGAGAGAGAGAGAGAGGATTACCTGGAGAGAGAGAGCCGCCGGAGAGAGAGAGGATCGCCTTTTGGGAGAGAGAGAGAGCCGCCGGAGGAGAGAGTGAAAATTTGGGAGGAATGAAAAATTCCCCCCGTCGTTAAAATTTAAGTTAGGGTCGTATATTTAGCGACGGACTACCGAAGGATAATATCCGTCGCGAAGCCGACGCTATACTAACATAACTGCCGACGGAATATCCGTCGCTACGTAGTCGTAAATTTGTCCCACCACTTCTTCTAACATTTTCCGCCAAATATTCGACTGCATAGCGACGGATATAAATCCGTCGCTATTTCTCCGACGTCGTAGCGACGGACTGGCGACCTTTCCTCACCCTTAAATTAAAAATAAAAAACTATCAGCTTCTCGTCGGTAATCCGTCGGTGATTTGTCGAACGTCCGTCGATAATTACGACGGAAAAAATTTGTCATTAAATAGCCGTCGCTAATTACCTGTATTTTGGTAGTGTTCATCGACTTTGCAGTTTACGGAATCCTGCCAGAGAATGTGAAAGAAGCAACTTCAATCAGAAGTCGTTCTCTCAAATTCTTTTATGACATGGAAACAAAAATGTTGTACCGACGATCTTACGATAGACTACTGTTAAGACGTCTGTCAAATGCAGAAGCCAAAGAAGCCTTATGCGAGGCTCATGATGGCGTTTGCGGGGCTCACCAACCGGGCCCGAAGTTGTAGGACCGTCTCCGTCGGATGGGTTACTACTGGCCTACGATGGTAGTAGACGCAGTCAATTACGCAAAAAAGTGCAAGGCTTGTCAGATCCACGCAGATTTTATACATCTGCCATCTGAGTTCTTGCACCCAATAGTGGCTTTTTGGCCATTTGAAACATAGGGAATAGACATTATTGGGCCAATTATCCCGCCGTCGTCCAAAGGGCACCGGTTTATTCTCGCAATCACCGACTACTTCTCCAAATGGGCGGAAGCTGTTCCGTTGGCAGAGGTAAAGACATCAAACGTGATCGGTTTCATAAAACATCACGTTATTTATCGTTTTGGACTGCCAAGGAGGATCATTCATGACAACGGTTCGCAATTCGCAAGCCATGCCTTCTATCAATACTGCGACAAGAATTGGAGACTCAGATGATACTTTCTATCGATTCTGCTGAATACGAAGGAAAAAAAAAGGCTACCGAAAATACACCATTTTCTCTGGTATACGGAAGCGAGACAGTTCTCCTATTGGAGACTCCGATCCCCTTCCTTCGTATGGCCCTTACTTACCGGTTAACGTCGGACGATAACTACCGCCGACGGCTACAAGAATTGGAAGCGTTAGACGAGAAACGCTTGCAAGCTCAACAAAGCATCGAGCTCTATCAAGCACGCATTTCTCGAGCCTTCAATAAGAAAGTCAAGCAGAGGACATTTCAAGTAGGCGATCTTGTCTTGGCCGTTCGCAGACCGATGGTCATGACTCACAAAATCGCCGACAAATTTCATCCCAAGTAAGAGGGTCCATACATCATCGAGACCGCATTCTCCAACGGCGTATACCGGCTCGCAAAATAGAACGGGGACTTACTCATGATGGCCATAAACGGTAAATTCTTGAAGAAATACTATGTCTAAAGACATGCTGTACTCCCTCAAATCCATCAAATCTTCCAAACTATCGAGTTATATACACTAAGTACCGCTGAACTCACACTCTATCTCCCCGAATGGCGAGTCATGTACGATAGTACCGCTGAACTCACACTCTATCACATCTCCTCGAGTGGCGATTCATGTACGATGATACCTCTAAACTCACACTCTATCGTATCTCCCTGAGTAGCAAGTTATGTACAATGATACCTCTGAACTCCCACTCTATCGCATCTCCCTGAGTGGCGAGTCATGTACGATGATACCTCTGAACTCCCACTCTAATGCTTTACCTCACAGGAGTCTGTCCAGCTTATCATTATCCCTGAGCAAACTTTCTAGCCCTGATTATCGTGTATCACGTCCATATTACTTCTAGTATCGATAATCTTCCAACTTAACACCTGTACCCAACCCGAGATAAAAGACATGGTGTTAAGACTGCAAAACCTATCACGTCCATATTACCTCTGTTGGTTTTGTCTCAAAAATCTATTACTCGTACCACCAGTACGCAGAAGAGTAATAGGTCCACCAAAGATTATGCCTGACTATCGTGTGTCACGTCCATATTACCTCTGATACCGATAGCCTTCCGACTTAACACCTGTACCCAACCTAGGATAAAAGACACGGTGTTAAGACCACAAAATCTATCACGTCCATATTACCTCTATTGGGTTTTGTTTCAAATCTATTACCCGCACCGCCAGTACGCAGAAGGGTAATAAGTCCACAAAAGTCATTCTAATCTATTACTCGCACCATCGATGTACCAAAGAGTAGTAGGTCCACAAAATATCATTCAAATCTATTTGCTCATATTTTCAGATGCACAAAAGGGCAATAGGTCCACAAAAAGTCTTCCAGTGGGATGTTCTTTATCAAAACACAAATGCTGTATTAGGTCCTCTAGTACAAGCACCACAGATACTACAAATAAAGAATGGAGTGAATGTATTCTGCTTATTCAAAATCAGTTACATTCATAGGACTACATCAGCAGCAGAAAGGAAAATCTAGCAATACATAGTTTGGTCAGTTTGACAGCACTTCGCCTTCACCAAAAAGTAGTTTCGTGGCCCTCAAAAGAAGTCATATTTTACTACTGAGAAGCAAACAAGGCTGTTGAATCTCCAAGGAGCTGGATGGAGGAGGGCAAATATAGCATGCTTTTCTCCCCTCCGTATTGCGGATACCTCAGCCTCGCTCCTCCAAAAGACCATACCTTCAACACAACATCCATAATGGTAGTTTTGCCTACTTGGAGAGCCGTGAAAATAGGACGTTCATGATGACGCCTGACCACCGTCCAACTCTCTGAGGTATAAAGGTTCTTCCTACCACATAGGGAAAACTGTTCCGAAACATGAGGAGTTCTGAGTTGTCTGATGTGTATGCCAAAATGGCGCAAGAAAAACTCTTTCGAAGCATAGGGAGTTTTGAGCTGCCTGATGTGTGTGTCAGAATGGTACATTTTCACTCTATCGTCGATACCGGTCCTGGAGAAATTTGCTAGCTGGATCCATAAAAAAAATAAAAAAAGGGGTTAGCAGGAAGAAGAAAACAGCAAACAGACCCTATGCGGCCCAATTATGAGGCATGAGATGCATGCGGCACTGTTATGCAATGTTCATGCGAATCATTTATGAGATATATATACGGCTTCGTCATGAGGCATCCGGAAAGGACAGTGGCGCTTATGCAGCCCAACCAATATGGCCCTATCAAACAGAACACATGCAGTCCCATGAGATGGGGGATACATCAATCATGCCCAAAGTTTAGAGGCAATTTATGACAAGCCCGCGCATAAAATATGCGATATGGCCATTCAAATTTAAGTCACCACTTTTCCACTGTCCTTACCCGTAACAGGGGATTGCACGTCAGGATTAATGGGAGAAGAGTCTGCAGCACTCGACGGAGAGGCGAGCCCTTTTTTGGCCGTGGCATCAGTCGACTTGGAAGCTTTCGGATCCATGGATAACCGGGACAGAAAGAGGACGAAGATGATGAAGACGAAGGAGAAAAAGTTGAAGGAAAAAAGCTCTCTCCGTATGGCCCATATTTATAGCTCTTCAAAAATGGAAACAGATAAACGTCGCTTCGATTCTCGTATCCATTAAAGATAATGATGACGTTTGGGGATTTTATCCTTAATAACCGTCATCACCGCTCCGATTTCGAGCAAGGTCGTATTTTATATGCATACATTGTCGTAGGCCATTATCCCGTATTTTTGTACGTATGTACACCTATGCTTGTACACTTGTACGTATGTACATTTTATTACATGTAGACTATAGAAGCATGGAAAATATGGGATTCATGCGGATCACAACTGACCGCATGAGTATCCTGGAACAGATTGACCCACATAAAGAAGAGCCGCATGACAGACTCAGAACGCCCCCCTGTGGCCCATCTTCACTAGACTGACTTTTGAGCCGCAGAGAGAATAGTTACTTATGCGGTCAAGATGATTAATCTTTCTGATAAAGCTGACTCTGGTCTGATAAAGCTGACAAACTCTGGCAGAAACTAACAGCTCTGACAACTCTGACGCTCTGAAAAGAAGATAAGACATGATTAGACTGGACAAGTGACCCGAGCCGCATGAACCTTATACAACTCAATCTACGTATTTCATGCGGCCAAAGGTAACTACAATCCGAGCCGCATGAGCTTTATGCGGCCCAGAATATAAGAACCTATGCGGCTCAAAAGTCCCCAAGCTACATACAGACTAAGGAAGACTGCCGCATGAGTCTTTTGCGGCCCAGCATGACCGAACTCTGAAGGGCCTATTCGGCTCAAAATGATGCAAGCAGAATGGTCCTATCTTACGACGAGACACGTGGCAGGCTGACCAAGTCTCAACTACCCAGATTCGCTACAATAAAATCTCAACAACCCCCACCAGCTGGCAGCCCGAGATCGAGTCTTTGTGCGCTGTGAGAGACACGTAGCCACGTAGCCCATTATGCAGCCCAAAAAGCTGCTACTGCAGAAAACACTATAAATAGCATGGTATTACACCCAGGCAAAGGGTTGGCAATCCAAGGTTGGTAACCTACGAAAGGCAATTTCTTCGAGAGCAAGGAGCGCATCAGATAGTCCAAGGAGTAAGGCAGAGTTGCTATACTTTTTCGAGGCTCTATCGTCACCTCCCAGAATCTAAACTAAATAATTATACTTAGATTGTCTCCTAGGCTTTTTTTCTAGGCTTTCTCTTGTACAAACGAGTTTGCAATCAAGTTCAATTCTCTGTAATTTGTTGTGCTTGATATTTAATGGCAAACATAGACTTGTACACCGGTACATTTTATACCTATTGACGATTACGTGCCTGCTCCAGTTTTAAATATTACATGTACATCTGTCGCCATGACAAATTTATCCTTGACATAATAGATTGTGATATGCCATGATTTCCTATTATTACATCTCTGTTCAATCCATGCTCCGTATATTTAGTTTGTAGAATCAGTACTTACTCCCGTCCTGACAGGATAACGTTGTAGGTATACTTACCAATAAGGAGTTGCTATGTGATTCCTATTATGGGGTCACCATTGAGGATCAGGCCTTACCCCACGAGGATGTACCTACGGGGAAACTCGTCTAGTTTTTTATTTTAGTTGCTCTGGACTTTGAGAGCAGGACTGTTTAGACTATGTATTTTCTTACTGGACCTGTATCCAGTTTTACATTTTGGCTATGTATTTTGAACATATTCGTATGTTAGATTTTGTGTTTGTGATCATTTCTTCAATATGACAAATGGAACTGTTAGCACACTTTGATCTTTAACTGTTTACTTTTAAAAGAATAGCTTACTACGCTATAACTCAAGCAAGCTGGACTTGCCTTCAATCCGTCCCAATAATTTGGGTAGCAGGTCGTGACAACCTCCACAAACGAGAGAGACACTACCAAAATAAGTCAAATTAGCGATGCAATTAGCGACGCTTAGCTAAGACGTCGCAAATATTTTTAATATTGGCGACGTACTTTTTATATGTTCAAAATGTCACTGATTGCAAAAAGTAGCGACGTTTAGTGACTACAATTAATTTGTTGGAAAGTGACGTCGATGAGAAGTCGCTGAACGTTGCTATATTTTGTAATCAGTGACGTTCAGCTACGTTTATTTATTGGGTCGCCATTTTTTTATTTTGGCGACGTTTAGCGATGTCATTTAATGACGTCGCTAACTGTTTAATATACACGGGACCAGCCCCATCCTAAATCCAAAAATTTCACCCAAATTTTTTTCCCTCCCTCACCGTCGCCCCCCTCGACTGCTCTCCCCCTCGACCGCCGCTCCCCCCTCGAGGCCACCATCTCTCCCCCTCGCCAC